>OV788327.1:1283325-1508325 GCA_928718305.1 Tetramorium bicarinatum | reverse complement strand
GCATTGTAGGTCCATCAAATGGTAGAGCACCACAGACTAATACATATAAGACAACGCCAAGACTCTGAAATATATATTATATATTGTATTTTATATACTTAGTTATAATATGGCAATTATAATAATAGGTATATTTTTATTTAATGGTTTCTAAGATATTAGTTTGAAAAATTTTGTTTAATCCACTCTACATATATGAAATATATATATAATATATATAAAACATCACATACACATACACGGACATGCATACATAATTAAAAAACTGTATTAGTAACTAGAACAAAATTATATTTAAATTATACTTCTTGGAAAAAGAGAAAAAAAATATATATATATAAAAGTAGTAACATACCCATACATCAGCTCTTGGACCATCATAATGTTTTCCTTCAAAAATTTCAGGTGCAGCATATGGTGGTGAACCACACCATGTACTAAGTGGAACACCAGGTGTATATTCATTACTAAAGCCAAAATCAGCAAGTTTTATATTATTGTCTGCATCAAGTAACAAGTTTTCAGCCTAAAACAAAACAGACAAAAGTTAATTATATGCATAAACAATATACATACAAATTTGTAATCAATTTTATTAACAATGAAGATTATAAGATATTCAATTTCAATATAATACAACAGCTAAACCTTAAGATCTCGATGAACTACTCTTTGTTGATGCAGATAATGAACAGCAAGTACAATCTGACGGAAAATTCTTCGTGCTTCTGGTTCTGGCATTCTACCATTTCGAACAAGATGATCAAATATTTCCCCTCCAGGAGCATATTCTGTCACTAAATATATCATTTTTTCCGTTTCCATTACTTGGTACAGTCTTATAATATGTGGATGTCGTAATCTTTTCATTATATGTACTTCACGAAAAATTTTTGCTAAATTTTCCTCATTTAATTTAGTTTTATCTATTATCTTTATAGCAACCTATAACAATATAAACACAATATCAAGATTTAACGTAATATAACTTAATATTCTAAAGATAGGTGGCATGCAAAAGTTTCCAGTCTAAAAAGTATATTATTTGTATACTAAAAGTATTTGTTCGATTTTGTCTTTTTAAGGCAGAATTTAAAGAGAAAGATACAATTAATATTAAAAACATAAATTTACTATAAAAATGAGTTAGGTGAAAAAAAGTAATGTAAACAAACAAAAATGTTTATAATTTTGTGCGTATTTATTTAAAAAATGGCAAGTTTAAGAGTCTCCGGTCACTTTGTTACATAACAGAAACAAGTGATGTAACTTACAATACAATACATTTAAGATCTTTTTGACCACGTTTTTTTTATTGTCACTTGGTAGATTTGTCTTTTACAGTAATAATGGGGGCGAAATGTGGACTTGATTAAATACATAACATAAGCAGAAAAAGCTTTGTTCCAATTAATATTTCCATTAATATCTCTATATATAATTCAATCTTATTTGAATATTTATATTTTCTCAAACTCTGGACACTTTTACTTCTTTCCATAGAATCATTTCTTAAATCACATATTATCTTCACTATTCACAATTGAAGTATAATATCTGAGATTACTTCTAATATCTAACAATTGGATGTTGCACATGTATTCTGTTGCTTCCAGATAAATCTAAATTCACCATGAAAATTTGATTCGTGAAAAATGTATCATTTTTCCAATCTTCAGTGATTTACAATATTGATAGCTTTTAGGTCCTATTACAGAATTTTTATTAAATCTTCTTATCAATTGATTCTTTGACTCATATTTCATCCAAAAATCCATCACATGTTTCGTTTCATAACATAAAACGATTAACATTAACAACTTTTCATATAATTTGCATATAATATAGACAATATTTTTGTTTGTATCAACAATAAATTCATTTCACGTGCAATATAATAGATTTTGTTCAATTGTTTCTTTCGTGATCTAACATTTTATGGACGTTTTTCTAAAACATGTCCTAAATGATATTTTGCAGCTATACTATTCATAATTTTGATTTTCCTATGGATAATAAAGAAAGTAATGTCACAAGATTTTTCATCTTTGACAATCTTCATATTTCTTTATTTTCTTCCTCTATATCTCAATTGATATATATCGAGCAACACTTATTATATATGATCTGCTGTCAACTATAATATAATATAAATAATTTCGGTTAATATATTTCCATAGTATGTATTTTTTATATATAAACATTTACTTGTATGAAATAATAACTCGTATCAAACGTATAAAGTACTTGTATCAAATAAACAAAGTGACCTGAAACTTTTGCATGCAAGTTTTGATACTTTTAAAGGATATATCCATATACATACATATAAATTAAATATATATATATATATATATATATATATATATATATATATATAATCATAGATGGTGTTTGTTTAAAATATTATTTTCTTTCACCTGGTTTATATTACATAATTAGTAATATTTAATTGTAAAGAATATCATTCACATACTGTTCAAATAATAGTATCACATTTTATATATGTATCACATTATTTGAGGGAGAAGATGCAGAGAGAGAGAGAATTATAGAGAGCTATAGAAGTAATACATTTTACAAATATCCGAATTGCTGCTTTGCGTGTTTTCTGTTTTCTAAATACTGTTCAATAGTTTTTAATTTTATACTCTTCGAGTGTGTACAAAAAATATCAAATTACTATACATGGAAAGATTAATCATTAAAGAATCAATTTTCAAGTTTAGTAACACAAGCGACTTACATGCAGTTCTTCACGAATCTGTACAATTATTTTGACGCAAATAACAAGGAAAATAAAATTTACTCCAAAAAGTATATATAATTTCACAGAAAGGTACAACCAGATTACCTTTAGTAGATCTTCCAAGTAAGTATAAGTACACATGTACATGAAATACTAGTAAATTGTTACTTTTGACGTAATAGTTATACAGCTATAAAATCAGTCATGTTAACGTATCAAGTCTTGGAAATAAGCTAATAATATTAAATAAAATTATGTAATACCTTTCAATGTATTATTTCAATATTATTTTAGAATATATAATGAACATATAACCTCACTATATCACTTCTGTGCGTGTGCGTGTGCGAGCGGGCGCGCGCACACATGTGTGTAGCCATCTATTTCCTTTTTCTTTCTTTTTTTTTCTCATTAATGACACATTTTAATTAAAAAACATAGGGAAGTTTGGATATACAAATTTAAAACCAAGCTATAAACCAAGTGTCAAATTACGGAAGAAATGTTTCTGTCACTAACATATCGCTGTTGCGTATTTGCTTGCAATACGCCTGATGTGCAAATACAAATAACAAAATTTATGCAATGTTATATACATGAATTATTACAGATTTCAAGTAAGGCAACATTGTATCTTTCTCATCACGAATAAATGTACTCTTTAAAATAATAATTATGCGGCTGATTACAGTAACAAAACGTAACTGGATTAAAGCGATTATACGCTGTAATTAAATGCTAAAAATATAAAGCTAAACAAGTATTCACACAGATATTCGGAAGATATCAACGACAAAATGACGGATTTCATGTTTGCGACTGAAAGGTCTCTACGGCGTCGTTTACCTTGGATTTCGTTACGACGTGGGTGGCCATTTTAACTACGGCGAAATTTCCTTTACCAATAGTTTTTTCCAGCTCGTAATAACCGACACGGATGAGTTTGTTGACAGAAAATTCCTGGGAAACCTCATTGTGCGACGTCGGCGCGGATGCCATTTTTTGATCACTTCTCTCGCTCGTGCTCGACTCGTTGCCAATTGCAATACTGCTTAGTACGAAGTTACGTCGATAGAGGAATTATGATCGTGTCTTGACACTGCCATCTAGTGACGATTAATAAGAAATAAATAAATGCACGTCAGAGAGAAGGGCACACTCTCTCTCACTCTTTCTCTCTCGTTAGCCCGGATCTACAATAGGGTAGTAAGCTTTAGGCCGGTTCCACAACCAATCGTATGTCGTTGTCGGATGTCGTATCGCAAGACCGTGATCAATTATAATCAAAGCATTCTCATGAGGCTTGACTATGATTGGTTGCAACCTTACGATACGACATCCGACAACGACATACGACTGATTGTGGAACCGGCCTAAAGCTTTAAGAAATTGACCAATGACAATCAATTATTCTCCTTATCTTCGTCTGTGATTGGTCAATATTTTAAGGCTTAAAGCTTACTACATCTAAAGCCCATTCTACAATCGCGTAATGCGTGGTCTACAATAGCGGTAAGAGTAGTGGATTAAGGCAGTAAGACATTTGAGTAAATCGTCGTTTCCGGCTAATAAAGCGTAGACTAAAACCGTAAAGCCGTAGAGTAAGGCCGTATTGAAAATGAGTTTGAACCATTTCGTTTACGGCCTTACTCTACGCCATTAGCCGGAAACAACGGTTTATTCAAATGTCTTACAACCTTAATTCACTACTCTTACCGCTATTGTAGATCACGTATAAGTGTTGTTGTAAACGTGAGGCTAAGAAAATGACAAATTATAATCGAATATTCTTCTTACGATCAAAGAATAATCGACTATGATTGGTCAAATTCTTACAGCCTTACGTTTACAACAACGCTTACGCAATTGTAGAATGGCCTGAAAGGTACCTTTTGACGCTGAAAACGAGCGTCGAGCGTCAGCATAAAAAGGTACCTTAAAGATCAATCCAGACAAACGCATAAAGCTGAAATTTCATGCGAGCGAAGAAAAGCTGGCGTTTACCCCCTCTTCATCGATTCTTGATAAAATGGCTGTTTTAGCTAGAGTTCTATAGTCAGAGAAGCGACATTTACCCCCACCATGACTTTGGTTCGCCATCTTGTGTACCTTAGGAGCTGATCCGTGAGTGTGTGAGTGAGTGTCCATGAGCTTGTACAGCTGGTGACGTCAACAAAGCGGGTTTGGAGCACACAGTCACATGACAATCATATAGGTTAAAGTTAACTGACATTGGAGAAACAGACTCATAATAATATAATAATATTACATATTATATAAAATAAGATTTTACCTTATAATTTCTAATTACATTGTCTCTTTATGTAGCACTGAATAGTACGGAGCACGCTATTTTGTTGTATATGAAGCCCGACAGTGGTACACAAAATGGCGACTAAACCATGTGACTCAATTGACCAATCAAAAGGAGTTCGCTAATGTCGCTTTTCTGATTATAGGATTCTAGTTTTAGCGAAAGTTTCAATCGAACTGTTAGCGAAGCAACGCCGACAGTAATGATTGGTTGTTATTGTTAGATCCCTAAATCTAGACCAATTACATCGACATTACTCAACTGTTGTGCAACCGCTGAACGCGCCTAAAGCCTTGTGTCCACGATCCGAGAACTGTGTCCGTGTTCTAGTTCCGAGAAATTTATAGCCAATCAAAGTGCAGCTTTTACGGAAAAGTGACAATTTTATTGGCTACACGTTTCTTGGAACTAGAACTCGGACACAGTTCTCGGATCGTGGACACAAGGCTTAACGCCAGCGAAGAAACGCTCCATGAAAAGGCAGGAAGCGATAGCTTTAGCGCTTTTCAACGCTAGAATTGTAATGCGGCGGAGTGGGGGTAAACGCTAGCTTTTCTTCGCTCGCATGAAATTTTAGCTTAAGGTACCTTTTCACGCTGACACTTGACGCTCGTTTTCAGCGTCATAATGGCCCGTCTACAATGAGTCGTAGTAGTAAGGTTGTACAGCAAATCGACCAACGACAGTCAAGAATATATAAGAAAATCAGATTGTGGTTGGTCGATTTGCTTACGATCTTACGATTACGACTCATTGTAGACGAGGCTTAAGACGTCACGTGATCAAAAATAAATATACCGATTCGTCATTTTTGGTCGCAATAAACGCATAAACATATGCATAGGAATATTGATTAATCCATAAACGTGTGCATAAGGAAAATAGACCAATCCATTCTCTTATGCATACGCACTTATGCAAGTTTGCCTGGATTGACCCTAAAGCGGGGAGCACAGACTTTTGCATAGCGCATAATACATAACGCATTAAGTAATTAACCATAGTTCTTTACTTTCTACCTGGAGAGAGAAATGGAGAACTTTGATTGGTTGATCTCTTTGTGTGTTATGTATTATGCGTTAGGCCGACTTCACACCTTGGCAGAAAAGCAGAAGCAGAAAAGCAGAAGTCCAATCAGAACTCTCACTCACAGTAGACAGTATGTATTGGTATATACCACTACACTACTGCTTACTATGAGTGAGAGTTTTAATTGCGCTTCTGCTTTTCTGCTTCTGCTTTTCTGTCAAGGTGTGAAGCCGGCCTTATACAAAAGTCTGTGCTCTCTGCTTTAAGGTCATTCTATAATTACGTAAATTAGTTGTAAATGTAAGGCTGTAAGAATTTGGCCAATCATAGTCGAATATTCTTTTTACGATCAAAGAATAATCGACTATGATTGGTCAAATTATTACAGCCTCACGTTTACAATTACGTTTACGCTATTGTAGAATGGGCTTAAGACTCCATTCACGCGTTTCAGCTGAGACAACGCATGCGGCAATGTGTGTCGACCAATCAGAAGCCTTGAGTAAAGCTTTGATTGGTCGACGCACACTGCCACAGCTGAAACGCGAGAATGGAGTCTTAGCTTTAAAGCTGATTTATAGAGGTTGTAAATTATTAACTTATACCAAAACTATAAAATTACGACCAATGCGTGGTTACGCACAATAGAATCGAGTGACGCGATTAGTCAAATTTTCATAGTTTCGATATAAGTTAACAGTTTACGGCCTTTATAAATTAGCCTTTAAGCCAGATTTATAGAGCCCGTAAACTGTTAACTTAGGCCGAAACCGTGAAGTTTCGACCAATCACATCATTCGATTCTGTTGTGCGTAACCACGAATTAGTCGAAATTTTAGTTTCGGCATAAATTAATAATTTACAGCCTCTATAAAGGCCCACGATCCGAGAACTCTGTCCGAGTTCTAGTTTTGATAAAAAGTTACTAAAACTCGTATCGTGGACACACCGAACTTGGATGCAAAACTCGAATAGAAAGCTCGAACGAAAAAATGCAACGCGTTCCATTTTTTCGTAATAGTTACTAGTTCAGACTCATATAAAATCAGACAACCAACTTTTTAAGAATATAATTGAGTTTATAAGACGATAAGTTAAAAAGATTAATAAATAATAAAGTATTAAGAAATTGATATATATAAAAACTATATTAAATCAATATTAAATAGATTGAGTTTATTATATTTTACATTTTGCATTAAGATGAATTAATAGAGAACATAACTTCAAAGGCTTAAAAATTTTTTCTTTAAAATACTTACTTTTAAGGTTGAGTTATAAATTAATGAGAAAAGAAAAGAAACTTTGAATCTTCGACACAGTTTTTATTTTAAAAGTCATAAATTGCAAATTTTCTTTCAAAGAGATTTAATAAGAATGGATTTAATAAGAAAGTAAATAGTACTTTGGTATTAAAATTCATTATTTTCTTGAATCAAATTTATAATTTATGATATTTAACATGAAACATATTCTACTGAATAATTAGAGAATTGTTCTTGTTAATTAACAAGAAACTTTTTAATATCAAATATAATTTGTTTGATTAAAAATATTTAAAATTATATGATCTTAGAGTCCTTTTAATCCTTTTAATCTATTTTTCTATTTAATCTAAATTTCTAAATTTGACACTGAAATAATTATTATATTATTATACAATGAAAAAATAATAAATAGAAATTAATAAAATAAAAACTTACAATTATAATATAATTCAATATTTTTATTTTTCTTCGGATTATATAGCACAATATTAAAAATATAATAGTAGGAGGTTATGCTTTCAATTGTACATACACTCTTGTAACTTACGATAACACCATCTGCAGTCATCAGAGGACAAACATTTAATAATAAAAATTCTATCTCAGAACTCGGACAGAGTTCTTGAATCGTGGACATAGGCCTTAAATCCGGGGCTTTAGCCGGATTTGTAGAGACCGTAAACTATTAATTTATGCTGAAACCATAAAGCGCTGAAATTTCATGCGAGCGAAGAAAAGCTAGCGTTTACCTCCACTTCGCCGCATTACAATTCTAGCGTTGAAAAGCTAAAGCTGTTGCCTCCTGCCTTTTCATGGAGCGTTTCTTCGCTGACGTTGAGCGCGTTCAGCGGACAAAAAGTCATTCAGTGGTTTTTAAAGATTCGCAACCTGGCGGCGAACGTGTTCGGACGTGTTTGAGCGTGTTTCGTCCCGGGAAATATTTTTTGAGGATTGCTGATGCAATCAACCGCTTTAGTTTCCTCGCTTTAAAAGCACTAATATTTTGTGTTATCCACTATTATTTCTGTAATCCTCTGCCGCCTGTGTCACCTCGTGTGCTCGGGTAGACCCACGCGATTATTATATACGAGAGTGAAAATCACCTATGAGTCTCATCCTTTATATGTTTGATTCCTTTACCGTTAGTGTTATTTGGCCGTATTGAAGTCTCGCCAGAGATCAGGTGCCAGCCCCATTAGGGGGAAATAGAAGAAGAAGAAGCGTTCAGCGGACACAACGATTGCACAACAGTTGAGTAATTCGTCTAGATGTGAATGTAATTGGTCTAGATTTAGGGATCTAACAGTAACAATCAATCATTACTGTCGGCGTTGCTTCGCTAATAGTTCGATTGAAACGAACTTTGAGCGTGTTTTTGCTAAAACAGCCATTTTATCAAGAATCGATAAAGAGGGGGTAAACGCCAGCTTTTCTTTGCTCGCATGAAATTTCAGCTTAAAATTTCGATCACGGCTACGCACACTTGCGGACAGATATCCCTACAAGTATGGAGTGGACCATATTCAGAATTTAGGGTCACTTTCACCAAGCTCCGGTTGAACCATAGACATATGAATAGATAGACAGAGCTTTCTGAGAGGGGAACCAAAAATTTGCGGTAAGAGGAGAATACATGAACTTCGGCTAATTCTGTCAGTGTTCGATTATGTCCGCCAACAATTTCACAACATATATGTCTAGACCTGTTCTTTTTCGCTGCACTGTTGCACTAGTGCAATAAATTGAAATGAAACAAACATACTTTCTCTCGTTCTAATTTAGGCCGGCTTCACACCTTGGCAGAAAAGCAGAAGCAGAAAAGCAGAAGCCCAATCAAAACTCTCACTCATAGTAGACAGTATGTATTGGTATATACCACTACACGACTGCTTACTATGAGTGAGAGTTCTGATTGGACTTCTGCTTTTCTGCTTCTGCTTTTCTGCTAAGGTGTGAAGCTGGCCTTATAGTCATACTATACGAGCAGAACCGAATATTATCGAGCGTAGTCGAATTCGACCGAAGTTCATAGACTATCCCTTCACCGCGAATCTCAAGCCCCCTCTTGCCTTAACCGATAGCTAATGCTCTGTCTATCTATTCATATGTCTATGGGTTGAACTGTCCTAGTAACTTTGCAGGATGCCAACTGAAACTGCTGTCGTTTTGACAGTAAAATAGTCAAAGCGACAGCAGTTTCAGTTGGCATCCTGCAGAGTTACTAGGACAGTTCGATTAACCGGAGCTTGGTGAAAGTGGCCCTTATCTTTCTTCTACTGCCTTCCATATTGAAAAGAAAAAGATACACTTTGAACACAGCCAACTTCATACTTGTAGGTAGAGTCCTATAAATAGAGAAGCGACATTAGCGAACTCCTTTTGATTGGTCAATTGAGTCACATGGTTTAGTCGCCATTTTGTGTACCACTGTCGGGCTTCATATACAACAAAATAGCGTGCTCCGTACTATTCAGTGCTACATAAAGAGACAATGCAATTAGAAATTATAAGGTAAAATCTTATTTTATATAATATGTAATATTATTATATTATTATGAGTTTGTTTCTCCAATGTCAGTTAACTTTAACTTATGATTGTCATGTGACTGTGTGCTCCAAACCCGCTTTGTTGACGTCACCAGCTATTACAAGCTCATGGACACTCACTCACACACTCACGGATCAGCTCCTAAGGTACACAAGATGGCAAACCAAAGTCATAGTGGGGGTAAATGTCGCTTCTCTGACTATAGGACTCTACTTGTAGGCATTTCTCCGAGAGTGCACAACGGAATCTAATAATTGTGATTGGTCGAAACTTTACGGTTTCGGCCAAAATTAACAGTTTACGACTTCTATAAATCCGACTTAATACAATTCTGTGATTGGTCCACATGTTAAATTGTACTTAAGATGGTCTTAAGCTAGGTCTACATTGGTCGTATCGCAACATCGTGAGCGTCGTAATTGTAAAGTATCGTAACCAATCACAAACAAGTTTTATAAGAATTCTTGACTGTGATTAGTTACAACCTTACGATTACGACGCTCGCGATGTTGCGATACGACCAATGTAGACCTAGCTTTAAATATAACGGACTATCAATACTGGTTTATGTCTTTGGCGGCCCCATTTATTCCAACCTCTCATTGGTCTTTTCCACTTCTATTCTCTATAATTTTAACATGACAAAATCTTAGCTGCCATTTTTTCATTAGCAAAAATTAATTATGAATATAAACCTAAATTTTGCATCGCTATACTCAAACCTAATAATTTAATAGTTAAAAAAATTTGTAATGTGATCCAAGAATTGAAGGTGTTTAATAGCTTCGCAATCGTCAGAGCGAATTTAGAAAAAAAATTGTGTATCTATAAAGTAAATGCGTGTATCTATAAAGTAAAAAAAATTTTTTTCTTCTTTCTTCTCTTGTATTCTTTTTCTTTGTAAATAAATGTATGATTCAGTTTACATGCATCATGTTCAATGGAAATAAATTTTACAACAGTTAATCCAGATTAATGATTTATTAGCACAAGGATTAAAGTTTTCAACATAGTCTTTCTGATCTACATTATTGTATACAAATAATGAATGTACGAAGAAGCTAATTTATTTCCATAAAGGATTAAAAGCCACAAGGCAGAGCTACAGCTTTACATGGTAAAAAATTACAAGTTTGTGATCTTTTAAGAATATCTTTAATTATATAATCATAAAACAACGTTGAATGTTTGAAGAACTTGCTATGAAAATCCTCATTTTATATTGGACCATCAGAGTTGACCATATTATGCACTTTTTTTTACCATAGCGAATTTTATACTAACCATTGTTTACACTTGGTTGAACTTGGTCCAACTGTACTTCCTCTTTTTTCTCCACATGATCATTATCAAAGCTCTCATTCATTATTGACTGCACTGAAATATCAGCATTGTCATCGATTGCAGCTTCAATATTATGTTCTGGATTAGGATCTCGATTTTCTTCACCCTCTTCTATCAAACGTGGAGCTTCTACAGTATGTAAAGATGAAGATGCTTCAAAGTTTTGTGAATGTTTGCCTAATCCTATCTGAACCTCTATTAGATTTAATTCTTCAACCAATGCTTTTTCTCTTCTTTCAATTTCCTCTGAAATGAAAGAAAGACACATTTGCATAACCCTCTATATAAATAAACAAGTGCATATATACAATATACAGGGTGTCCCACAATGAATGGCCAACTCGCCGAGGGTGTATAGTTTGAATGACGCTGAATAGAAAAGTCTTATACCATTTTGCGAATGGCGTAATATTATTCAAGATATTAATTATAAAAGATCGACGAATAGCAGAACGTTTTGCGCAGCGAGGTAGCGGCTTGTTGTCGTGCGTTGCCCCCTCCTCATCGTCTCTTTCCGCGCGACAATACTCGCTACGCCTTATCTTCCCACCCCACTCGCCGCTGCCGTAGTTAGAACGCTCCTCCCACTGTCTCGTTGCGCAAAACGTTCTACTATTCTTCAATCTTTTATAATTAATATCTTGAATAATATTGCGCCATTCGCAAAATGGTATAAGACTTTTCTATTCAGCATCATTCAAACTATACACCCTCGGCGGGTTGGCCATTCATTGTGGGACATCCTGTATAGAGACATGTTTAATGAGAATACTAACCATAAAGTTCTTTCGCGGACTGCGCTAATAATATGTCTGTCTGCGGAGTCTTACGCTTTGGTACATAATAAATAGATGGTTGTGCATGCGTCTTTATAAAAGAGGCTAGAGGTAACTGTGCATTGCGCCAATCTTGAAATTGCCGACTACGTGCAAGCTTTGCTTCCAATGCTCGTACTTCAGCTAATTGTCGTTTTCGTGACAAAAATAATTGTTGCCTTTCTCTTCGTAGTTCTTCTTTTTCTCGTCTTCTAGCCTCTTCTACTCTAGCTTCTACTTCTGCCTTTTTGTCTTCCTATAAATGAGAAGACAAATATATAAACATATATTTATATTTATACTTATATTTATACACACGCACACGCACTTGCACACGTTTTAAGAATGTCTCATTTTAATTGCCCATTTTGAATATCTTGTAAATGACGCACTTTTGCGGAAAATATTTCAGACAAAATTTCTTCGGTCCTGAGAAGATTTAAAAAAAAAAACTTTAATTTGTAGTAAAAATTATTATCTTATTTTTGACCCTCCATATTCTTTATGGCATATTCTTCAGCCATAAAGTAACCAACATCAAGATGTTTTTAGAACACAGGATGGGACACCTTGTATGTAAATTTAACTGTTGATTATGTCTAATTGTAAATATATCTTACCTTCGCCTTAAGTTTAGTTTCCTCTTGTCTAAATTTTTGTAAAGTACCCAAAAGTGCGCCAAACATACGTTTGTTTCTCTGTCGACTACGCTCATCTGTTCTTTCTCGTCTGATAACTTCTTGACGCGAAGGAATTTCTCGAGGAGTGGCTATTACTCTGGATGACACAGCAGGCTTAATAAATATTAAGAAACATATTAATTCATCTTAAGTTAATATATGGTATAAGATAAAAAAAATATATAATTTGATCCTTTTAAATAAATTAAAACAATAAAATAAAATACATGTTTCCTTCATGATGTTCTTTAGTTTAAAAAATATAAAAATAAGAAAAATTTATAATACATTTATGCTCCTTCAAACTTGAATAACCTTTAACAGTCTTGTTGTTAAATTATTGAATTTGTATCAATCAAAGCAAATATCAAAATATTTAGAGACAAATAAAGAAATAAATAGAAATTAAATAGAATACATGAATATGAAATTGATGGAGGCTCCCATCTGCTTCAAGAATTTCTTTCTCTCATTCTAAATTTTCTTCAGGCTGTTTCAAATAAACCTATTAATTTTATTGTCTTTCTTTTTTTCTGCATTTTACAGCCGAAATAAAAACATACTTTTTTATTATCAAATTCAAAATATAAAATATGATAACAGAATTTTCCCATATCTTTTAATAATTTTTTTCAAACGACGCTAAAATCTCTTAAAAATACTTAGAATACATTACACATTTAGAAAGTATCTCAAATTAAATTTACTAGGACAATAAGTTCTTTAATCAACTTATATACACATGAGCATTACAGAGATAAAATTTTTAATGAAATTGAAATGTAGTAAATTCTAAAGGAAAATCTTTATGTTGTAACTTACTTTAAAAATTAAATAAAAAAGAATATATGTAAACATACATATAAAACAATGCAATTTCTGTACAACCAAAATTGAAAAAATTTGAGAAATGTGAATTTTGTAGAGCCATTATTCATATCTACATTAGGGTAGACATTCCTATTAAGAATATTAATTAGGAATACATTTTATTCTTAAGATCATGTACACATAAGCAAATTACCTTAACAATGCTATCATCTTCATCAGCACTATCATCTGCAGTAGATGGAACGCGTGCACTCAATCGACTAAAAACTGTTTTTGGTTCTACGTTGGAACTACTTTGCCAGCGTCGTTTGCCTCCAGGCAGTTCATTATTGACAAACTCTGTTATAGTCCTCCGACGATCATCTTGCAATAGTCGTTTTTGAGGTATTCTACAAAAGATTGAATTAAACTAAACAAAAGTACATCTAACAAAATCATACTAACAAGAATATATGAATACATTGTATCATTTTATATGTATACAATAAAAACACATGATATAATAAAAACGTAATATAATTAGTATAAATGTGACATAAACAAGAAAAATATAATACAAATAGTACAAAAAGAAAGATTACGAAGTATGCAAGGACGGGTGACAGTGAAAAAAAAACACACGCATAAGTGTGCGCGCGCGCACGTCGAAACGTATAGGATTGTTAAAATATTTCAAGACTGTTATTAAGTATGGACTTGCTTTGAAAAACGTATGCTAATTTCAAATAAATTTAGAAAATGAATTAAAGATTTTGGAATTAAATATAACCTAGATTGCAATGGACCGCTTTCGCCGTCAGGAACATCCCGGCCCAAGATTTTACGAATGCTGCGATCAAGACCACGAAGACCATCGCGGGCGACTTCTAACTGAGCTTCTAATTTCTCGGCTCCCCATTGCTCTTGACATTCTAACTTTCTCATTACAAGCTCTTTGATCACTCAATAACTCAAAGAATTAATTTCTTTAGCAAAGGATCACAATAATATACTATCACCAAAGAGATCTCGTAAACTGTGAACAGAGAGAAATCTGAGAGCGGCCATCGCGGCCTTTTTCGTGAAACCGATATTTGGCTAGAGACCCTAGAAGAGAGAAACTGGCGTTCCCCGATATATTCACTGCCAGTACTGTGCAAATCTATAGTTTGTGTCACACGCGCATAAAGGCCATTCTACAATTGCGTAAATGTAGGGCTGTGTTCAGAAACTTCACTCGAGTGAAATTTCCAAATAGGAAAAAGACACAGGAGGGAGCATTTAGGTGTTCACAAAGCTGACGGAAATATCTATATACATGAGCGAAAAAAGTGGACGCTCAAGATGGCCGCTCACGCGTGCCATAATAGAATCATATTATATTTCACGGGATAGGTACCTTTTCACGCTGTCGCTTGACGCTCGTTTTCAGCGTCAAAAGACGTCACGTGATCAAAAATAAAGCTACTGATTCGTCATTTTTGGTCACGTGATGTCTTTTGACGCTGAAAATGAGCGTCGAGCGTCAGCGTGAAAAGGCCCCTTAAAAGTTTCATTTAACGCTCGCAACGCTCGTGAAATCATGTCATCTTTGTTATTCATCAAATATTAAACAAGGACCAACGATGCTCGCGAGCATTGCGAGCGTTAAATGGAACGTAGCCACAATTATATCCACAACAAATATATCAACAGTTTCAACACTGTCTGCTAGGAGGCGCTGATAAACGTGTAAAAAAAAAAGTGGATACTCAAGATGGCTGCATGACGTATTTCCGTCAGCGATTGCCCATATCCCCACTACCGATACATTCCCTCCTGTGTCTTTTTCCTCTGTGGAAATTTCTATCCTTCTATTCTTATTCAATCTCAGCAAGTGACAAAGATAGAAAGATAGAAATTTTATCCAAGTAAAGTTTCTGAACGCAGCCTAGTTGTAAATATAAAGTCCATTCTACAATAGCGTAAACGTAATTGTAAACGTAAGGCTGTAAGGAAATAACCAATCATATTCGCATATTCTTCTTGCGATCAAAAAGTAATCGACTATGATTAGTTATTTTCCTCCAACCTTACATTTACAACTATGTCAACGCTATTGTAGAATGGGCATAATGGCCATTCTACAATTGCGTAAATGTAGTTGTAAATGTAAGGTTGTAAGAAAATGATCAATTATAGTCGAATATTCTTCTTACGATCAAAGAATAATCGACTATGATTGGTCAAATTCTTACAGCCTTACATTTACAATTACATTTACGCAATTGTAGAATGGCCCTAAAGCCCATTCTACAATAGCGTAAACGTAATTGTAAACGCAAGGCTGTAATAATTTGACCAATCATAGTCGATTATTTTTCTTATGATCGAAGAATAATCGACTATAATTGGTCAAATTCTTAGGGCCGTGGCACATAGAAAAACGAGCCATAAGACTTAAGACTTAAGAATTTCATCCATACGAAATTCTCAGCGTCGCTTAAGTTTCAAAATGACTACCTTACTGCTCGACTGTGATTGATTGATTTGCTTATGTTTTAATTTCTACTGCTTAAGTTTTTCAATGACTACGTTTACACGGTCTGATTTAAGGTGGAAGCACATAAATTGCATAAGTCATAAGCAGAATGCATAAGAAAATTGATTGGTCTATAAACGTGTGCATAAGAAAAATAGACCAATCCATTCGCTTATGCATTCTGCTTATGGCTTATGCAATTTTATGTGCTTCCACCTTTACGCCGAAGTTATAACATTGATGTTATAACTACTGACGTTAGATGTCGTGTAAACGCTCCTTTACGACGAAGTTACTACATCGAGGTAGTAACTGAAAGTCGTTTGATGAAGAGACTTAGAATAATAACATCGACGTAAAAAAGACGTGTAAACGGACGCACTACATAGACATACCTAGACGGAACGTTTGTACGAGGGGTAACTGATAATCGCGGTAAGGGGGGCACTCGTCTGACTTCGATTATTTTCGTTGTGATTCGGATATGTTCGGCTTTCGTAGCTGCACTGAGCTGCACTGCTGAACTGGTGCAATAAGTTGGAATGAAACAAACATATATATATTTTTCTCTTTCTAACTTATTGCACTGGTACAGCAGTGCAACGGAAAGGAATAGGCTCATAATTGCAATCTTATTACTTATAATAAATCTTATAATGAGTCTTAACCTAACCATTATTCATAAAATAGTCAAAAGAAATTTATAAATTATTCATAAAAATATTTAAAACTAATATTGAACAATGTAATTTCTGTAATTATTGTTTTTGCGATTCCGAGCGCGCCGAATACTTCAGCAAGTCTTTATGAATAATTTATAAATTTCTTTTGACTATTTTATGAATAATAGTTAGGTTAAGACTCATTATAAGATTCATTATAAGTAATAAGACTGCAATAATGAGTCTATTCCTTTCCGCTGCACTGTTGTACCAGTGCAATAAGTTAGAAAGAGAAAAATATATATATGTTTGTTTCATTCCAACTTATTGCACCAGTTCAGCAGTGCAGCTCCGAAAGCCGAACATATCCGAATCACAACGAAAATAATCGAAGTCAGACGAGTACCCTCTCGCCCCGAAAATCAGACCCCCCTTATCTAGAGTAGCAGCTTATGCTCCGTCTAGGTATGTCTATGACGCACTACTAATGTTGACAATAATACCAACAGGTAAAAGTGAAACCTGTTTTAATGCTTACTATAGTATATATAATTTTTGATGGAATAAAAAGGTTTACCTGATAAAATAGTGATAGAGAGGATACGCAACAGAACAGCCGCATGTGACAGAAAAGACCGGCGAAAATTATTGCACCATAGTATATATGAACCTAAGATGGCACTGAAGCATTTCATTTTTCGTACTTTTATATTGGTACTAATCGCACTTTACTCGAAAGTTGTTAAGCCATTTCAACGGTGGGAATAAGATACGTGTAAACACTATTCACTTTAAGTAGGAGTTATAACATTAGCGTTACTAAGTCGAAGTTAGAAGCCGTGTAAACGTAGTCTATGTGCCGGCCCTTAAGGCCATTCTACAATTACGTAAGCGTTGTAAACGTAATACTGTAAGAATTTGACCAATCATAGTCGATTATTCTTCGATCGTAAGAAGAATATTCGACTATAATTGGTCATTTTCTTACAACCTTTAGGGCTCAGACACAATGCCAGGCAATAGGCAATAGGCAATAGGAACAAGAATAAGGAATCCAATTGGTCGAAACAGAATTTTCGACCAATTGGATTCCTTATTCTTGTTCCTATTGCCTATTGCCTGGCATTGTGTCTGAGCCCTTACAATTACAATTAAATTTACGCAATTGTAGAATGGCCTTTAAGGTGCCATTACATGCTAAACGTCGAGCGTCGAGCGTCGAGCGCCGAGTGCGCAGGAAACTTCCGCGCAGATGTCTAAAGGCTGCGGTCCACTTGATGCTTCAAATGCGTCAAAGCATTTTTCCTCTCCTTCTATCTTTATTAAAAAGAAAAGGAAGAAAAATGCTTCAAAGCATTTGTAGCGTCAAATGGACCGCAGCCTAAAGGTGCGATTTCATTGACGCTAGAAACCAGCGGCAAATGGGGGTCACGTGACTTTTGGCGTCAAGAAAATGGGGGGACAAAGAAGTTCAGACCGTCTCAGCTTTTTCAGCGTGCCGCAAAATTCAAAGGTTATACAATTACAGTTATACAATAAATGACAACGAGAATGAAGTAAGTAATATATTAATATTATATGGTAGATTTGGAATATTTTGATTATTTGTACATAAATATGCTGCTTTTTAGGGTATTAATAAGTTATAATATAGACGAGCGGCAAATTTAGTCACGTGACTATATTTGCCGCTAGTTTCTAGCGTCAATGAAATCGTAACTTAAAGGTGCGATTTCATTGACGCTAGAAACCAGCGGCAAATGGGGGTCACGTGACTTTCGGCGTCAAGAAAATGGGGGAACAAAGAAGTTCAGACCGTCTCAGCTTTTTCAGCGTGCTGCAAAATTCAAAGGTTATACAATTACAGTTATACAATAAATGACAACGAGAATGAAGTAAGTAATATATTAATATTATATGGTAGATTTGGAATATTTTGATTATTTGTACATAAATATGCTGCTTTTTAGGGTATTAATAAATTATAATATAGACGAGCGGCAAATTTAGTCACGTGACTATATTCGCCGCTAGTTTCTAGCGTCAATGAAATCGCAGCTTAAAGCATAAGGAGATTAACCAATCAAAGTTCTCCATTTCTCTCTCCAGGTAGGAAATAAAGAACTCTGATTGGTTAATTTCCTTATGCGTTATGCAAAAGTCTGTGTCGCGGCCTTTAAGCGGGGAGCACAGACTTTTGCATAACGCATAATACATAACGCATAAGGAGATCAACCAATCAAAGTTCTCCATTTCTCTCTCCAGGTAGGAAATAAAAAACTCTGATTGTTTAATTTCCTTATGCGTTATGCAAAAGTCTGTGTCACGGCCTTAACAGTCAAAAATTCTTATAAAATTTGATTGTGATTGGTCACGACTTCACGATTACGACGCTCACGATGTTGCGATACGACCAATGTAGACCTAGCTTTAGGTTGATATTACTTTTGGCGTACGATAAATTTTTCCAGCGTGTTGATTAAATGAGGAATAGAAAATTTCTAGAGACTTGAGTATTTTTCTATTTTGTAATTAACACGCTCGAAAATTTTTTTGTATTACAAATGTAATATTAAGTAAGCAACAGTAAAATGTAATTGGTACTTTGTAAAATCCTTTCCAAAGTATGGCCGCCATCTCCTTACTATTACCATCTGGCATCAATTTTTCGGCCAAACTTTCATGATGTTTGCAATCTAGGTAATGAATTTAGCAGTTTGTAGTAATGCTCACGTGTATCTTCATTGATGTTATTTTACATACGTACTTTTGTTATATACTTTTATATCTATGAAGTTACATATACATATGTATAAACACACATATGTATATATAAAATATGTATGTATGTATGTACAAGTGGAATAGAGATCAGTGTAGAGAGAAAGTTTACAATTTATGATTAACATGCAGTTAAGCAATCTTGATGCATTACACGAGTATGTTATTAATTGATAATGTGATGAATATTTGAAATAAATAGTTCCTTTCAATATTAAGAGAGAATAATGGAAGAGGGAGCGATGTTATGGATGCTTACTCTTGTTATGCTGGTGGGCTCATGCTTGGCCGGATCCTTACCATTAGTTATGAGTTTGTCGGAAGTAAGATAATTTTTTTGTAATAAATTACTAGTATTTCTGATACATGAGATATTCTCAAGATATAGCCAAGCATACCATATGGATGTTATTCTACCATTTGTTTTTTCTAGGACAAATTACAATTAGTATCGGTGTTGGGAGCAGGTCTTCTTGTTGGTACTGCATTAGCAGTGATTATACCTGAAGGTATAAGAGCTTTATTTACTGGCGAAATTACTAATGGAAAAGAGTTACATGGTATGTAATTTTATAATTGCTAGTAATGTAATTGTTTCTTCAAAGATCCTTATTGACTCAACGCCTTTAAATCCAACACTTTTGTTTTCACAGGTGATTTACATTCTTTAATTGGAATTAGTTTAGTACTTGGTTTTGTATTTATGCTTCTGATTGATCAATGTTCAGCAAGAAAAAGTGATGGAAGGCAAAAGAGTGTCACTGCAACTTTAGGTCTTGTAGTACACGCAGCAGTTGATGGGGTTGCATTAGGAGCTGCTGCTACTACATCTCAAGCTGATGTCGAAGTGATAGTTTTTTTGGCAATAATGTTGCACAAAGTAAAGTTTCTGATTATACAGCACAAGCTCTTAGATCATACAATTGATTAACAAGAGCTTAATAGCAAATGTAATATTAATGATGCACGTGCATCATTTTCATGCATCTTCTTGTGTCGTTATATAATTTAAAACTTTCTTTTAGGCACCAGCTGCATTTGGACTTGTGTCGTTTCTTCTTCATGAAGGCGTAGACAAAAAAAGAATTAGCAGACATTTATTAATTTTTTCTCTTGCGGCACCATGCCTCGCACTTGTGACGTACTTTGGGATTGGAAAAGTGAGTAATACAAAACACATAAACGTTTTTCTAACAGATATTCAAACTATATACATATTCTCAGTAATATATAGTATTGTAATATACAGTAATATGTAGTATCGGAAACATTAGAACATGCCAAAAATATATCATGATGTACGAATGTCATAAATTGTGCATTTTAACAAGCAGTGAATAAATAATTGCATATTCATGGTTAAATTTTTTTGCTTTCTTTTGTCAGTTAAAGCTCGAGATAAACTTTTAGAGGAAAAAAATTAAAATCCTGCGAATTTTAAATTAAATTTAAACGAGAATAAAATCACAGGAGAAATATGGTTAATGATAGCATTAACTTGGTTTTAGGGAGTTCCAGGCATCGCTGAATTTCAAATAAAGCGAAACTGGTAACTTGGTATTACCTTGCAATGTCAAAATTCTCTAAAATTGAGTTTTATGATAATCAGATTATTATTTAATTCTGTCTACTATATCCACCTATTTTAAATTTTGCATTTTTTATTTCGGAATAAAATATTACCATATTGAACTGAAATCAAATCAAGTGTCACGAAAATTGAGTGAGAGCAATTTAAAAAAAAGTATATAGAATTTTACATTTTTAATCATTTATATAACTACCATTGTTATTTCTTGTACTGTAGAGAATAGTTTTTTTAATTTTAAATACTAATTATGACTTTTTATCATTTCAGGAAGGAAAAGAAACGCTGAGCAGCGTCAATGCAACTGGTTTGGCTATGTTGTTTAGTGCTGGAACATTCCTTTATGTAGCCACTGTACATGTTCTGCCAGAGTTGATGACAAGAAATAGTAATTATTCGCATGTGCCAAGCGTTGATGGTACAACGCTCTCTACGACCGGACTTAAAGTTAAAGAAATATTATTTTTAGTAATAGGATCATTTTTGCCTGCTTTAATTACAACTGGACATCATCATTGACTAAATGAAATACTATATAAAGATATTTACATATATAAATGAAAGTTTTTATCCTAATTTAAGAAATCCTATCTTTAAGATAATTTTTACAATTATTTTAAGATTTAAAAAGTTGTATTATATTATATATATGTACATGAAGATCGCTATACTGAAAGAAACAAGAATCATTAGTAAATGTGTATTTCTTAATATCGAAATATATTTTTTTATTCAATCACAGATTTGATTGGTAAATACTTAAATTCAAAAGTGTAGAATTTTTTAAAGTAAAACAGATATTATTTACAGATACAGATTACTACAAAGCAAAATGTAATCTATTACACTTGTAGGTGATATATCTTTCTTACACAGAATTAACTCGCGAGAGTAGAATTTGAGAAATGTAAAAAATACCAACTTGTGTTTAACCTTGTGTTTAATACTGATGTTTATTTAAGATATTTATAAAAGTGCTTATAGAAATGCATATTTTGTTACAAATTGTTTTATTATTACAAAACTCCTTTTATATTTTCTTTCGCTATTTTTATTTTGAATATTTAACAACTATGGACAATGTGTTTGAATAATTTACCACTGGATAATTACTTCATTACCTGAAATATCTTTTAGCGCGAGCTTGTGTTAAAATTAAAACATAATACAAAGCACGCGTGCGTGCATGTGTGCGTATGTAAAAGTCCAACTATCAATTAAATCAATGGTTGGTTTAAAATACCATTATTTGACATTCACAGTTAAACGAGTGACATAGATGTATGGACCACTTTGCAGTTGGTGCGACATACTATCAAATTTATATTTATTATTATATAATTATATACATTACAACTTTCTCTGTCGACATAAGAAGTATGGTTTATTTAAATGTACATAAAAGAGAATTAATAAAGTTATATCTTATATAAATTATAGAATATAACATGGACAGAAATATTCGTGTATGATTATTATAATCACTTTTCAATATTTTTATAAAATATAATGTATTGAGATAATTTATATATTCGTTTATTATTGCTACTTATGAGCGATATTTTTTTTTTCTAGTGAGAAATGATACAAAATATAATAGTATCTAAGAATTTATTTAACATCAGTTTTGATTGAGCAAGACAGACTTCTGAGATCGTCCCAAGATAAAAATTTTGATCCAAAATATTGAATATTTTAATGTTTGGAGTCGACTAATTAAATTATTTAGAATTTGGATGATCAGGCACAGTGGATATTGCACAGGCTGGTGAAGAGTCGCCATTTAGTTACTGTTGTCACGCAAATTTCCTATATTGCTGATGTAATAGTAGTATGTTAAAAATAATATTGTAGAGAAAAAATATAATGTCAGTTGAAATACTTAACACTTAACAATAATACACAAAATTATAAAAATTTGAAATTTTTGATACTATCTATTAATAAAATTTTATAATTAAGTTAGAATAATTTATTTTTTAATAAAATATTTTTCATTAATCAAATAATATTCATTTATTTAAAATAAATGACGATAAAATAAATAAAATTAAAAAGGTGCCAAATTAAATGTTATATTACACGATAATGATACAAATATTTTATTCAATACTCACACAGTGTGTAAGTTGCATTCTCTACTGTATTGGTTTCCAAGAGTTTCTTTGTCGATTCAGTCAAGATAGTATCTTTATCATCACCATTGACCATTATGCGTATTGCAGTAAAGTAACTACAAGATGTATACAGAAACTACAACAAGAGACACTTTATATATTGTTTCCAAGTACAAATGCAGTTATAGGTGTTTTGACTCTTCCTTTGTATCAAAAGTAAAAATCAAATAAATATATGTAATATTGTAATAATATATGTATATGTATACATATATATTCGCGTGCACGTGTGTGTCGTGTATAAGGCAACATTCTTACCCCTGCATAGTAGCGTAACGATAAAGCTGGAAGAATACCATTAATGCGAATAATTTCGGGTTTCTGTGATCTGAATATAATTTGAACGATTTTTTTCTGCATGTTTATGCTTCCTTGAAACCATTGTGACTCGTACGCCCCCAGACAAATTTTGTTACTCTAATAAAAAGAAATAACATGGTATTGTATATACTTATATTTAAAATTATAACTGATTAAAAATATGTTACCGTATGCATTAAATTATCAGCTGGTAAAGCGCACATAAAAAGTTCCACACTGGCGCTTAATACTACGACAGAATATTGGATTTTGATTATTATTGGTTGTTCCTATTTATTAAAAATATATATATTTTTCATTAGTATTTAATATAACGTTGACTCTTTATGTCTTTATTTAATGGATTGTATTTAACAGTTATTTATATAAAGATCGTTCAAAAAATAATGCAAATTTGCATATCGCGATCGCGTAGCTGCACAGCTGATATGTACATTACTTTCTGGACGAGCCTCACAATATTATGTGACATATTTCGACTCGAATAACCAATATAATTGGAATTTTCTTTTACTCCTATGATCTTTAAAGTGAGCAAATATTCTCTCGACTTTTGTCATAGCTACTTTTTATTTAATTAAACATTTATATTAATTAATCAAACATAAACACAAAAATTTTTTATATTTTTGTGTGAATTTTATTATGCTTTAGAGGCTCCATTTTTGAATTGATAAAGAATAATTTCACAAACTTTATCACGTTCTGAGTTTTACATTTTTAAAAAGAACTTGATACACTTGATTAAAATGTTACATATTTTTTTTGTCAAAAATTATTATACAAGACGGAGTTTCACATTTATATTAGATAAAATAATTGATGTGTGCCACTTACAGTGACCATATTTAAACTTCCGAAAACAACTGCCATAGCTGTCGTCATTATTGTAGTAAAAATCAAAGGTTTTATCACATTAGTCACTTTATTTATATATCTATAACATTTATTTTAAAATAAAATTCACTTTGTACAGCATAAATTATAAATACATATCCAATAAATCTCTTACCTTAATACTTCATCGTGAAGTTTAATACATGCGTCTAACTCATTCTCAGTTTTGACATTGCGGATTTTCTGATTTATTAATTCTAATCTTGCAGCAGAATAGAATAGAAGAAGCGAAATGTTGCAATCGATACACATTCCGGCAGCAACTTGTAAGCCGACTAGTGATTGATGTAAATAAATAATACTTTTTATCGGATTCCGTTCTACGGAAAATGGATATTTCGCATGAGTCGGAAATTCTTCCGGAAGAAACAATGGTCCGCAAATAACGCCAGTAGCGGTTATATAACACCATAAAGTATAAATGCCGTAGAAATTCTTATAATTGTTAACATAACATTGCAATGTAACATCTGTCTTTTCATCTGCTTCTTTGCAAAACGTTTCCATTTCATGATAAAGCATCTAAAACAATTATAATGCTCAATCAATGGTATGCAAATTATCTCTTCCCTATTGAATTTTTTTTGAATATATGAAGGATTTTAGACGGCTTAATATATTTAGTCGTAATATAAGTCGTAAAAGAATCTCGCTACTTATACAAATAATTATATAGAGGAAAGTCACCAATACCGGCACATCAGTTTGTTTTTTAACAATATTTCTTAAACAAAAGCTAAAACTAAAAGTTTGATAGTAGAAATACAAACTATAGAAAGTGTCTTCTATCAAATGGTATAGCAGCCCTGGTAGAAATAAATCTCTGAAATTGTTGAAAACTACTGTAAAATCGTTGAAACAAGAAATGAAAATGACTGAAATATTATTGAATATGTTTCAATATGAATAATATTTTTAATACCACAATACTATGAATTGTAAAAATATTTATTAAAAATGACTGAAAAGTAATAAAAAGTAATGCAAAGCATGTAATATATTTACAAATTTATTGACGAAAGTTGAACACTAAAAAATACTGAAATACTATGAATTTTAAAGAGGTAACTATTGAAAATGTTAAAAAAGAAATGAAAAGTATTGTAGAATATAAAACTTTTTTACAGATTTATTGTCAATAAGTTGTACGCTGAAGTATTTTGAAATACTATAAATCGTAAGAACAATTAATGAAAATGTTTGAAAAATAACGAACTATAACAAACAAATATAGTATTTTTACTGAATTTATTAATGAAAGTTACAAATAAGAAAACCCGGACTAATGATATTATTGAAATAGTTGATAAAAAGTACTGAAAGCTGCTGAAAAATAAGGATATTATTCTGTAATGTAATGAAAATCATTGAATTCATGAGAATAATGAAAACATTTACACGAAAACTTATATGTAAAATATTGCAACAATTTATTGAAATTGTGTTTATTATACTATGCTTTCAATTTAAGTAATTAAACTTAATAAAGATTCCTGAAAAATATTATTTGAAAATGTACTGTTTAAAGAAAATAAGAAAACAAAAAAAAAGAAAATTAATAAACATTTAGCAAATTATTTTACATTACAGAAATTATAAATTGTCAAGTCCAGCTACTTAAATATTTGTAAGTTAATTGTAACACATATTTAATATTTGTAAGTTAATTGTAACACAAATATTTAAATTTACCACGTAATTAGAAATTTTGAAGTTTACAATATTTACGATTTTTTAAATTTCTTCAAGTGCATTAAGTTATTTATTAGTTTATTATTTATAGAGTTATTTAAACTACACTTTTATTCTGAGGATCGATTATGTATCTTTTAAAAGAGTAAAAAGTGAGCAGATTTAGGATATTTGTAATTTCATTGGTCAACATGTAGTAAATTTGTTCACTTTTCACATTTTTACTCTTTTAAAAAATACAGAACATCCTGACCTACTTATATTATGTTGAATTTAAATAAATTCTGTTGAATAACTTCATCAAATTTATTGCATACGCTGAATTTCATTTTAAATCTTATTGAATTCTTTATAATCTTAATGTCTTATATTGAATTGTTATTGAAATCTGACTATTGAAAACTGTTATTGAAATTATTGAAAGTGGGTCAATTAATATTAGATTTCAATATGCAATTTGATACATTTCAATGAGATTTACTATAATTTCAGTAAAATATTTCCATCAGGGAGTCATTATAATATTATTTCGTATTTTGGACATAATTAATATTTTCGCAACACATGTCAAAAAGAGTGTCTGAGAAATTGTGCTCCAAAACTGGAACACGTATTTAAGGTTACAATAAGTAAGGTAAAAGTTGCCAACTTTGATGATATTATTAGATATATGTTACTATACCTTTTATTCTCACTGAGAAATGTATCGTTGTACAGCAATTTTATGTTTTAAACCGTATTATGAGAAAAAAGAATATGAAAGAGAAAAAATTAATAAATTGTTTAACTAAGTACTTAAAAAAATATATTTAAATATAGTTAAATATGTTTAAAATATATTACAACTAATTTTATAAAATTAAAAGTTTAGAACAGAACATTTTGAGAATAAAAGCAATTTTAAACCTATGATCTGTTCTCACGAAGAAATGACCGCTTAACGCTACAGGAGGAACTTTATGTTTAAAACTGCACTACGAGGCAAATATGACAGATACGTATATAAATAAAACAGTTTTAGGAAGCTACAAATATATAAAATGATGTAATATTATTAATAATACATTCCCTATTGTTTAAACTATCCAATTTATAAGAGAAAATCGTAAAAATTTTATTTTCGTTCTTGAAGAATTTTCGTTTTTATCAAATTTCATATAGAAAAAAACCATGAACGTATGAACTAAGGGTTTTTATTTCTTTAATTATCTAAAAGGACCATGTTTTATCGGTATTCATAATGTAATGTTTAATTTCCGAAAAATAAGGGGGTGCCGCTTTTTGGGGTCTGTGCCAGTATTGGCGACTTTCCTCTACATATACATATACATTTTATTATATACGATTATGTTCACACCTTGTAATAATATTACAAGTTAAAAATTAATACTATTAAAAATTTTTTTTCATCTCTCTCTCTCTCTCTCTCTCTCTCTCTGTGTGTGTGTGTGTGTGTGTGTGTATTTGTGTAAAGTACAAATATTAATAAATTATATTTATATTAGATTTATAATATTAATAAATTAGATTTATAACGAATTGATAAACTTTTATGAATAATCCTTACGTGTTTAAATTTATATGATTGTATATACGTATTACATTGCATTATTAAATATATTGTTAAAAATATAATTTGTGTAAAAAATTAAATATTTATTTTTGATGGCGAGGATGCACATGTGTCCAATCTTAGCAATAAGATTTATATCAAACTTTATGTATGTACATACCTGAAAGTGATTATATCGAGTACGACATATCATCATCTTGAGCGTCACTTGAAGGACTGCACAAGAGAGACAAACTGATTTGGCTAAAATTATAGGATCATCACGATCCTCGTAAATTGAATTTAATAACGGAAGCAACAAAAAGATACTACTCAAACAACACATATACCAGAGAACTTTGAATAAATTAATGATAAATTTTGTTGCATTCGGTGACGGTGGCCAGGCACATGCCAATGCCACACTAATTTTCGTAAAAAGTATAACTTTAACAGGTGTAATTTTCGATATCATTGTAACAATACAACTATTATACACAGATTACTGCAGAAAACACGTTGGATATCGTTTGGGTAAAAAATTTGTCTCGTATCTTTTACTGTCATTAGTTTGTAAGTAAATTCTGATGTTGCATTTAGCGTACATGCATTATAAAAGAGAAAGGAATACAGATTAACAAGAATCGATAACAAGCTATAAGGAGATTCACACAAATATATTTTACTTTCTAGTTAACATTTCATTCTCATTATTCTTTATTGTTACAGTGATAGTAATTAATTATATATCTTAATTCTCAATTCTATGGATAAAAATTTTATATTGTTTTAATAAATTTAAAAAAATGTGCTTCAAAATTTCAACTTATTGGTAAGAATACTCAAATACAATTACATAGATGTCGATTTTAATACGCACTGTAGCTTCAAGTATGGAACTTATGAAAGTAAACTTATTAATAAATTAGATATCTGGTACTGTACACCGTATAATGATATACTTCTATAATGATACCCCGGTTAAGTTGTGCCTTTGTGTGAAAATAATGACAGGTTACGTAACAAAGTAGTTAAAATAATGATAAGATAATTGTAACTGGCAATGTTGAACTACCGTCGAGCTCTACACTTAATTCATTCATTAAGCATTATGCACGACGTTAGGAGATATTCGATTGTGAGGAATACACATGTAAAATGTATATAGACAGGGTGCTTCGCAACAGAAAATTTATAGCTTAATTACATGGCTATACCACTTGTTCGAGTTCCCGAAGCCATTGGGGGAACACGGGCGAGGGGCAACATAGTGTTTGCGATTCCGGAATAGTGTGATCACATCCCCTCACCGGTGTAGAGGCAAGAAGATTGTTAATAACTTTGTTATTGAACTTTGTTATTATAAGAACGTGATGGCGATCATTGAAAGGGCACGCGATACCCGATCAGGTGCTATTGGTCACATTTTCCTATCTCCCTTCGTTCCAGAGTTATTAGCTCCAGGGCATAATTAAGGGGTAACACCACTTTGACACTTTCAAAAAATCGAAAAAAATTTTTTTTTCTTAAAATATTCCTTATAGTCTCAAAAATGATATATATGAGACCCGACTTCGAAGTCGCAAAGGAAAATAAAGTTTCGAGTGAGTATAGTGAAGCGCGTCAAGGTGTTGTGCTATGTCGTGTAAACTTTAAACGCGTTTTTCTCGAAACAACATTTTTCGAAACGGTGGGCAGCATAACTTCGCCAATTTTTATCCGATCGACTTCAAGTTTTACCCAGATCTTTATTTCAACATTATCTAGGACTGTACGTAGGATTTTTACAATATCTTAAAAATTCTCGCCGCTATCGCTTTATTTCATTCAAATTTTTGAAGCGAAAAATGACTTTTTTTTTCAAATCGTTGCCGTTTTAATAAAAATGCATATTTCTCAAAACGGCTACGTACATTCCTAGTTTTGAATATGTAGAAAATAAATATTTTTGTTTTTTTGTTCTAAGACTAACCACTGCAGAGTAATCGTGCCCGCCGTTTTGCATGTCGTGCCAAACCACGTACAAAAAGATAGCCATCATGCGCTTAATTTTTAAATTAAATACTTTTAAAAATATATTTTATATTCCTTAATATACTCGTAATAAACGCCAAAAAAGATTTTTTCCTTGCACAGTATAGTTCTCTTTAAAAAAATTCTTAAAAATGCTTTAAAATTTCAGGTCCCAAGGCGGTGTTACCCCTTAAATAATTAAAGTTATAACCTTTGTAATAACGATTGAGACTAGTCTGGACGTATATGCAAGGCCTCGCGATAGGAATGCCGTAGGTAATATCTTCCTACCTTTTTTTGTACAATATTAAGGGAATCCTGTAGCTGTCCGCGGTACTGAATTTTTGTAAAAGGATTTCTTCGTATTACTTTCATAGATTTAGAAATCCTTTTACAAAATGAAAATATAAACATTAATATGTGTCTGCTCGGTAGTATTTATTCTGAAAACAAAAAAAATTTTAATTAAAATCATGGTCGAATCATAGGCAATTCTTAATTCTGTGCTCAGGAACATCTTACATTCGTCAACGGTCAAACCACGCTGAAACCCACAAGTTCTCGTCCGATCACTTAAGTTAAGCAGCGTTGGGCGCGGTTAGTACTTAAATGGGTGACCGTTTGGGAACACCGCGTACTGTTGGCACTTCTTTTTTTTTTAATATTATGTAACATTTTGTAAAAGGATTTCCAAGTCTATGAAAGTAATACGAAGAAATCCTTTTACAAAAATTCAGTACCGCGGACGGCTCCAGCATATCACCTTAAGGGGATGCTGGATGCCGACGGAACAGTTCATTTTGTTTGACAAGACGAATCTTCGAATTGGCTTTACAAATTAAAAAATCCTTTTATAGGTGTAAAGTACGTACGAAAATAAATCCCGCTCTGCTCAATTAAAGACCGAAAAAGGCATAAAATTATTAATTAGCTGTCAACAATAGAAACATTCACTCGTATAAAAGTTATATGAGATTAGGCACATAAATCGAGAGCACAGCGGGACTCGGACAGGAATAATAAACAGTATGGTAGCAATAAAAATACGAACAAATCTCTAATAAGAAAGATCCATCCTGTCAAACATTTATTCATTATAGGTTAAGATTAAGGTAAAGAAGAGCGAATATTTTTAATTTTTTTTCGTTTTTGATGTGAAGTCGATACTCGTGTGGTTCATTTTTGCGTGTACTTTAATCCTGGAAAAGGATTTTGTATTCTGTAAAGCCAATTTGATAATTTATAATATTATATCTTAGAATTTCACTTACATTATCGACCTCGATCAAGTTCGAGCGTCAGTCCAGCATCCCCTTAATAGCTTAATTAGTAATTACCCAGGAACATATGCAGAAAAATTTTAGCCTCATTTTAATTTTAAAATATAATGTGTAATATAATGCGTAATAAGTCTACATCTAAATTTTAAAATCAATTCTAAATTTAATTATTGCAACATGTAGCAATCTTTAAAAATTTGATGCCTAAAATAAATTCCTATAGAATTGTAAAATTAGTGAGAATTATCTTAGCACACGTATTACTGAATACATTTAAGAAATGAATTTTGTAATTATTGTAAAAATCGTTGCAGCATAAAATTGTACAATTATTATTCAAATAATAGTAAGAAATTCTTTTTACTTTTTATTTTTTACATAACTTTGCGTCATTATTTTATCAATATTGAAAACTTATAATTGTAAAATTCTTTATTTCAGCAAGAGATTATATGCGTTTTGCAGAATCATCTTATGACAATTATTGCGAAATACGGTGAATGAAAAGATGCAATAATTGTGCATTTATTGCAAAAGTTTCTTATGTGGGTACTAAATGTTTACTTTTTTAAAGTAAATTCGCATGGTACTTGATTGACCACGTCGCTAATTGACCGATTTAATATAAAAATGTTTGATTGGTTGATCCAGTGGAAAAATTCTAGGCACACGTCGCTGTCAAATGACTGCATGGTCAATTACAACGTGATCAAACGAGACCATAAATTCCAAGTGTGATAAGGCAATCCTTAATCTCCAATCCGCAATCTGTAATCCTTAATCTAATACGGCCATAAAGCTGAGAAAATCCAGCTTCTTTTTCTTGACATTAGCGTTAAATCGAACTCACGTGATCACGCACGACGTTGAAACAAGCGTCCCATGAAAATTCAAACCTTAAGTTTTCTGCACTGATGCTTGACGTTATCATGTAAAGACACCTTAATGCGAACTAACGTCGAAAAATCGCATCATATGCCATTATTGGCTTTTGGCCATGTGATCTCCTTCCTATCTTTCCACCAAGGAGGCTTGGTCACCAGGTACCCCCCACAAGAAGTTAAACGAAGAGGAAGAAGAGCAACTGCCATTGCTTACATCATGCTTGTGCAGATCTTTAATCACTTCGTTCGGAATATTAAAAGTAGGCTTGATACTGATTGGAGCAATCAATTCTCTTTCTTTCCTGCAAGCAACCACTCTCTAGCACAAGAACAATTCAGAAGCTATTAAAATATTATGGACGACGAACTTGAAGATCGAATTTTGTATCAGGTGAAGAAATAATACTACGTAAAAGAAAGATATAAAAACGCTAAATTTTATACAGTATTATATTTTAAGATAATAGTGAATATTTTAGTTGTACTGAAATTTAAATATATATATGTATTATAATGAAAGTAAAATTCAATTATTTAAGATGGAATTTTCTGTCCAAAGATAGAAAAAAGATTGATATTAAACAAATTTCTCATAATTTCCCTTTCATATGAATCTTATTTTTCTAATCTTTAATAAGCATAAAAAACAATATATGTATACAATAAATATCAATTTATTATTTAATCAATTCCAAATATTAAATATAAATATTGATTTAAGGTGTGAAAATATTAGATATTAAAAATTTGTTAAAGGAAAAAATTGCCTTTATCTAAATGTTTGTTAAAAAAAAGCTTTTTATATTTATAAAGAAATACTTTATCATTATATAATTCTCACCATTTTAGATACACATTTAAACCTTGTTTAGATAAATCTTGTTTTTTAAATTATGTAAGCTATTCAAAAGTATAAATTATAATCTTTGGATATAGACGTATACATCACATATGAAGCTTGTGTCCAAGTTCGCTATGAGTATCTCTACTGGATTAAATACTGGGATTAACGCTCCATTGAGATACTTCTGCAGAATTATGCGAATTTATGCTCTAAAACCAGAGGTGCTAATCTGCGGCATAGTTCTGGCAGTTATTCTGTTTTACATAGAAACTGTGGATGTCTGGAGCAGAGCACTTTTAGAAAAAATTCAATATACTCTGGGACATACTACAACTAAGGTTAGTTTCCAGCAAACACAATGTTATGTGCAACGTACACGTTAGTTGTAATTTCCTACTCAACGATGTAACTATTGTACAGAACAGTTACATTGTTGAGTAGGTAATTACAATTAACATGTATGTTACACGTAATAATGTGTTTGCTGGGATTATTAATTTATAATTAGTATAATGTGTTCTTAAAAAGTTATTAATATTTATCAGTAATTATTATTTTAGTATAATTATTACGCATTATATACTAATTTATATACATGACATCATTTTTATAATATATTACAAACTGCTTCAATTAAAATCAAATTTTTTTTCCAATACTTAATAACAATATTCTTTAATTAAAAGTTTGAAATTTTAATATTTTTAATATCCTTTTTTTATATAAATAATATGTAAAGTTTTTGTTTGAAATCATATTAAGATAAAATAATTTTCATAATAATAAAGATACCTTCTATTTTTCCTTTCTTTCTATGTTATGTGTTTCTTTTTTGCCTTTTAGGTATCTACACTGAAATTTTTAGTTAATGATTCAGAGAACACTGGAGTAAAACTTAGTTGGGAATTAAAACAAGATTATATTGCGGCATATGCTGTGCAAGGACATCGAGCTCGAATGGAAGACCGTTTTGTGGTGAAAGATGATATGAATAATACTGGAGTTTCTCTATTTGCAGTATTTGATGGCCATGGTGGTGAGGTATCGATTACATTATTTATTTTTATTACATTATTACATTTATTACATTATTTTTTATTTTAATATTTCGTAATCTTGTAAAGGATATCGATATTGAGTGCAAAGATAGATATTTTATGCTCTTATTCATAAATTTTTTTAACTTTAGGATTTAAATACATAAGATATTTTTATTTTGTATACACTTTATTATAATTATTGTTATTACTATACTTTATATAATACTTTATATAATATATAATTTTAGCTGCTCAATAATCCTTAAGAAAAATCAAGAAAATATAACTAAATATAATTATTTTTCTTACTATAGCATAATCGATAATAAATTAAATAATCTTCGAAAGAAAATATAGTACAACTAAAAATAAAATGATTTAATATTCTAACATTAATAAATAAATTAATAATTTTTCTTTTAATAAAAAAAATAGTCGAATATATGTATTTTGTGTACTTACTCTAATCATATATGTTATCTCTTTAGTTTGCAGCCAACTATGCTCGTGATAAACTTATCTCCAATATTAATGAAAAAATTATTGGATTAAAAGACCTACTGGCCGGTAAAGCATCCCCTTATCAGAATGACCTGATCTTAAAAGAACCAGAAAAAAAGAAAAACGACAATAAAAGAGACGAAAAACTTCTAGATCGAAGAAAATCTTTTCGAAAAGTTGCAAGTACATCCTTGACGGATGATTGTATGAAGAAAGCTATTGAAGTGACTGATCCAGAATTACTTGATAAATTGGAAAGCATAACACCAATTACAAGAGAAGTAGGAATACAATACAAATAATTGAAGTAATATATTAAACATATACAGGATAATTCGTATAAAGTTACCGATTTAATTATTAGCGAAATTTAAAGATATATGAAAAAATAGTTTGTACCGATGTGTTCAATATCAAAAGGGGACATTATATAGTGGAAATAAATATTTTATAGGTGGAAGCATTGAGGAGGTTTCAAGATCAACTTTATTTTTTTTAATGTAGTGCTATATTTTTTATTTTATAGTATGATAGCCCTTTTTAAGACGAATTCAATGGTATATTACATAATGTCATTTGCGGTCAATTAAAGTCACAAATACGTAAAGTCACAAATAGTAAAATAAAATTTAAATGTATGTCTTGTACTTCCGTATTTTGTAATGTTCAAAATATTGACTTTGAACTTGACAGCACAGATGAGTCCTATGTGTTAACTGCTCTTCTTAGTACTTCTAATGGAACATTTTTAAATACTGTAGTGATTCGAGCAATCATATTATCACGAATTGTTGAAAGTTCAGAATGCCTTTAACGTGTACATAGTCACATAATTGGACCTTATTTTTTCGAAGGGATACTGAATAGTGCAATTTATCATAATTTCCTTGAAAATTATTTGCTAATATTAGAAGATATGGATTTACATACTCGAGGACAAATATGGTTTCAACAAAACAGAGCCACTGGATTAGAGCCCCCGCAACACACTCACGTCCTCTTTCGCCAACGCGAGCCGGTATCGACCAGGGCGGCAAGCCGCACCGGGTCGACAACCAGCGGGATGATACGAGGCACACACTTACGCGTGGCACTTGATATATCGCAGAGTCTCCTCCAGGCTCGCGTTAAACGTCCAAGAGTCCATTGGAGATCCGTCCGAGGGTTTTTTCCGAGAGGTGACCTTTCGGGACTCTGGATACGCCATGCTCGTATCGTGCGGAGACGCCACACAACCCTTGGAGGATTTTTATAGTGGTATCTGTCCTCTAGCTCGGGTTCGCTAGTATCCGTACCGTGTGGGGACAAATCCTTGTGAAAGATGGGCTCTTAGCTGGTTCCAGACTTGGAACCAGAGCCCCCTCTCCCATCGTGTCATCGGAGGGGGGGGGGATTATGCATTTGGGACATCCTCTTTGTGAACATTTATTATAAAATACGGAAATGGACATACATTTAAACTCCATTTTACCATGTATTTGTGACTTTAATTGACTTCGAATGACATATATGTAATATACCATTTGTCTTAAAAAAAATTCGAATGACATATATGTAATATAACATTTGTCTTAAAAAAAATTATCATAATATAAAATAAACATAGCATTCCATTAAAAAAAATAAGGTGGCCTTTAAATCTCTTCAATCTTTCCACTCATAAAATAATCATTTCAACTATACATATAACATCCTTCTTTGTACTAAACATGTCGATACAAACTATTTTTTTTATATGTCTTCAAATTTCGCTAATAATTAAATCGGTCACTTTATATGAATCATCTTATATACAATTATCCCAGATAGGAAACTTTTGTAATAAATGCACAGTTATTGTTTCTTTCCATTCACAGCATTTCGCAATAATTGTCATAAAATGGTTCTGCAAAACGCATACCTTTGCTGAAAAAGAATTTTACAATTATAAGTTATAAGTATTGAGAAAATTATGAAGCAAAGTTACTTGAGAAATAAAAAATTAAAAAATTTTCTTACTATTACTTGAATAATTGTACAATTTTATAATGATTTTTACAATAATTAAAAATTAATTTCTGAAATGTATTCAGTAATAATTGTGCTAAGATGATTCGCTCTAATTATACAATTATATAAGAATTTATTTTAGGCATCAATTTTTTAAAGATTGCTATATGTTACAATAATTAAATTTAGAATTAATGATTTTAAAAGATAAATTTAGATTTATTACACAATATATTATATATTATAATTTAATTTATATTATATATTATAATTTAAAATTAAAATGAGACTAAAATTTTTTTGCATGTGTTTCTATCTGGGATTATATCATACTGTGTCAATAATATGTACTAATTTTAAAGAACAAAACAATGTGTTTTTTCTTAAAGCAAGGGACAAGATAAAAAGATTTTTTTATTATTAATACTAAATTAAAATTGTAACATCAACCTTCAAAATGCTTCTTTAATTTTTTATTATTACGATAATTTTTCAACGGTTTGAAAATAGCTCAATTTTTAGCATATAAAAAGTGTTCCCTATTTTTTTTAGTAATATATTATATGCCACTTTTCCAAATGATTTTGTTTCATATCTCTTAACATATTTTTTAATAGTTGAGATATTATAAACGTTCTTTTCATATACTTTTTTCAAAAAACTTTAGATATGTAAAAAGAATTTGAATAAAATCAGATTTAGAAATGTTTAGAAAGTATCGTCTAATTTTCGCTGTTGTTCTTATTTGTTTAGATTAGACCATATAGATTAGACGAGAAGCAAATACCCAAAGTGGATATAATGAATTATATTGAAGGAAATAAAATTAATTATGGCAGACTTCTAACAGATGAAGTTTTAGCAGTGGATAGATTATTAGTGGAAACTGCTAAGAAGAATATGGATGTAGCTGGTATTTATTTTTGTTTTCTTAAGCCTTATGAATCCTCGCCGTAGCTATATTAAATTATGACATCAGAAGCGAGAAAGACACGTTGAATTTGCGCCCGTGCCATTTGCAAATAAATATAAATTTAAATAAAACAACGCGTTACATTACTTTAATACACTTCTAAAATACAGCGAATGCTATCTTTGATCAATAAAGATTAAAGAGAGACATGCTGAATTTGCACGCAAATGGCGCAAATTCAGCATGTCTTTCTCGCCTCTGACGTCATAATTTAATATGGCTGCCGTAAGGGTCCAAGTGCCTTAAAAAGTAAAAATCTTTACTCAAGACATTAATCTCTATCTAGATATGTTAAATTCATCAGATATAGTTTCCATGGAAAAGAATGGAAAATATAGTAAAACATATCTGTTAACATTAGAAAATATTAAATCATTTTCTAAAATATAAACCAATTACCATGAATGCGTGTGCACACGCGCGGCAAGTCAAATATTAAAGTTACCTATATATGAGAAGTCTAATAAAAAATAAACGAATCAAATATTTTAGAAATATTTTGAAATATTTTGAATTAATAAGTATAATTAATATTAATATACATAATTTTCCTCTTCATATTTTTTTATTTTGAAAAAGAGAAATATCAAGATAAATATTTTCTTAGTGAAATTATAATATTGTTTCAAATGATTAAGTTTATAAATTTTGTTATAAATTCAACAATTTATGATTGAAAGTCATTTAAAATCAAACAAGAGTAAATTAATACATAAAATATTGTTATATATGTTAATATTGTATTCTTTGTAAATAGCAGAATTCGTGTTTCTTGTAACAAGTAAAAAGCGAACAATATTTATGTATGAAATACAAAATATACAAAAAATATTTTGAAATAATTTATTTTATTATTCATAATTAATATCATTTTTTCATGTATTATTTTCTCATTTTAGGTACAACTGCTTTAATCGCTCTTTTGGAAGATAATAAATTGATAGTAGCGAATGTTGGAGACTCTAGAGGAGTAATGTGTGATGAAAAGGGCAATGTTATTCCTTTATCTTTTGACCACAAACCTCAACAAGTATTTATCGTGTTTTTCATATTTATTTAATATTATTTTAATATAAATCAATAGTAATAAGATAATGATTGTATCTGTTATAACTACGGTGACCATATTTCTTTGAGAAAAATAAAGGACACCGCCACTTTTCCTTTTTCCGCAAACAAGTGACACAGACCTAAATAATAAAGGATTGTCCTTTATGATATAGGACAGATGGTCACTTTAGTTATAACATTAAGTAATGACTTTGTATCTCAAGTCCGTATATTAAAAATAAATAATTCTCTATATATTTTTAATAAAAGCAGTAGTAGTAATAATAAAAGCAGTAGTAGTAATAATAGAATAGTGATAGCGGGTAAATTTATGCTAAATCCTGATGTTACGACAAATTATGTCCATTTTATTTTTAATAATAAAAAATCTACTTCAAATTTAGGAAAGAATTTATAGTTGCAAGGATTATGATATCAAATATTGATGATCGTGTAGCTAAATTATATCGGCCAATGGATCGGCGAATAAATTTACCTGATAATTCGGATATAAATATAGAAAACGCTTCATATGGGTGCATAAATCTCCTCTCTCTCTCACTTACATGTATTATATATTGATAATACATATTTTAATTCATATTAATCATCTTATTGAACCAATCTGTTTCTAGGAAAGGGAAAGGAAAAGAATAAATAAAGCCGGTGGTTTGGTAACTTTTGACGGCGTATGGAGAGTAGCTGGCATATTAGCGACTTCGCGCGCTTTGGGAGATTATCCTTTAAAAGATAAAAAGCTAGTGATAGCTGATCCAGATATTTTAACATTTGATTTGAATGATCATAATCCTTTGTTTATAATATTGGCATCGGATGGCCTATGGGATACGTTTTCAAATGAGGAGGCTGTGGCTTTCATCAAAGAACGTATCAATGAACCACATCTTGGTGCAAAAAGCATTACGTTACAGAGTTTTTATAGGTAAGCTATAGATTTAATATTACAAAAATGCATACGTATAATGGATACTACGGTTGGAGATTAAAAGACGTGCAAGATATTTTGTATAAAAAGTATTTTATGCTTTTTCTGAAACTATTGCGAAATATAGTGAGAAGATTCTTTTTGCACATTTATATTTGTTGCACTATTTATCATTGAAGATTTTTCTAATAGAACTAGAATATCTTCAAAAAAAGGAGCAAAAAGACACTATTTTTTTACAAATTTTCTTAGACTATTTTCTTATAAAATAATATTTTCATTTATATAATATTTAATAAACTAAATAAAGAATATTTAATATGAATAGGTCGGAAAAAATATATAATTAATGGAGATTAATATTAACTTTTGATATATTTTGTAGAGGATCTGCGGATAATATCACGGTCATCGTAATTAATTTGAAGAATCGCAAATTTGGCATATCAGAGACCAAGAAGAACCAGTTATGACCTTGACAGCGAATTTGTTTTTTCACTTTAAGACTTTTGTTCATTTACTGCAGCTATCTTGGATTGATGATGTCAGAAGCAAGAAAATATATCACGAAAACTCTTGCAACATACATTGAAATAAAAATGTTTTTTAATAAAATAACGTTTGTCGATAGAATAGACTTGTAAAATATACCAAGAACTCTCTTTTTGTTTAGGTAATCAATAAATAACATATATATATATATATATATATATATATATATATATATATATGTCTAATTGAAAACAAACTGACAGCTGTCAAATTAAAATAAATATTTGCTTTCACATATTAAGGGGATGTTGGACTGTTCTTTTTTACAGAGTAATAATTTTTGCATTCTTGCCATTTTTTTTGGCTTTATAGAATTAAAAAACTTTTTCACAGGATTAAAGTAGACATTCCAAAAAAGTAGGGATGATAGTTGTTTTGTGCCTAAAATCTACTAAACTTGTATACGAAGCTGTTGCATTCATTTGTCAACAATTCTAACCATAATGTTACATTTTAGTTAGAATTGTTGACACATGAATGTAACAGCTTCGTATACAAGTTTAGTAGGTTTTAGGCACAAGACAACTATTATCCCTACTTTTTTGGAATGTCTACTTTAATCTTGTGAAACGTTTTTTAATTCTATAAAACCAAAAAAGATTGGCAAGAATGCAAAAATTATTTATCTCTGACGGTAAAAAGAACAATCCAGCATCCCCTTAAAAGTCTTACAGTTCCGTATGTCTATAAAATGAATATAATGTGGCGTATAGTCTAATTTATTGTCAAACTGCGTGATGTATATAGAACATGTTTTTCTGGCGTTTGTAACATATTTGTTGATGTTACAAATAATATTAAAATAATTTCAAAAGAATATTATTGAAAATACTTCTATAAATTTAAGAACTAAATCTTTTAATAAATAATAATTTATTTATTGTTTATTACGGGTAATAATTTTAAATACATTAATTTATAAAATTTCTTTTTAATGTCTTATTGAAATAACAAATTTAACATTAGTAACATATATTTTCATTCATACAACTTGTAATTTATTATTACGGTTAGAAAGATGTAAAGCTGTTCCAAATTATATATATTATTCAGTTAATATATTAGTAATTGATAAATCAATTACAAGTTCTTAACATTACATTATTTGTTTTATTTTTGCATTGAAAATTATTCAAAGAACATCAAATCAAACTGGTAAGGAAAATATTTTATGATTAACATAAATTATATTGGAGTTGTTTTTAAGACCTAAATCATCTTTATTTTTTAAATAAAATTATTTTTTATGTAGATTTATTTTTTTGCATAGATTGATAGATTTATTTTTTTACATAGATTGATTTATTTTATTGTATATAAAAGAATTCAGATAATCGTTAAATACACATGATATGAGAGATTTATAATTTTATTTTGATATATAATATGAAATATTTATGCATGCATACACTTTTCATAATTCTATTTTATTTTCACGTATAGAGCAATAGAATAAAATAATCAAGCATCTATTTTGATAAATTACTTATTAAAAAATGTTTTTTAATTTCTATCTATATGGAAATATCAAAGCATACACATATGAATGTGTGTACTTTACATGTGTGTAGATATCCTTCCTCTCCCGCCATGCGTATATAATTATATCAAACATCTGACATATGTGTATACATACATATACAAACACACATTCACATTTTCAATCATATTTTCAGTACTTTTTAATTGTAATAAAAACACTTTAGATTACAATAAAATTACATTTATTATATATGAAAGAACTGTACAAATTTTTTATACATAATTGAGCAAGTTATATTTTTTCACTCAGTTCTCTTATCATTAATATTCACTGATTCATTATTATCACTCTCCTCTTGCTCACTATCATCTTCATCTTCACTCTTTTCTGAACCTTCCGAAGAATCGAACCACGTTTGTGATGACAAGTCGTCCGCTATTAATATTTTCCATTCATCTAGCCTTCGACAATCTATATAAATATATATATTTATATGTTAGACATATACATACATTTAAAAGAAAAAAATATGATAATATTAAAACATTTTTTTCAAAATTATTTTTAAAGTTATTTTAAATTTATTTGTTTTGCAAAGGGAATCATACGATTTTTTTTAGATAATTTTTAATTCAACGACAATTGTCACCATTAAAAAAAAAGATGATACTATATTCAATTACATATGAGAATCAAGATTTACGAAGATTTTTAATATAAAAAAACTGCATGCCGTGTATATGCGCGCGCGCGTAATTACATTGATAATTTTAATAAAATAAAATTAAACACAAATAAGAGAATTAAGAATATTATTAAAAAATAAGGAAATACAAATATGTATAATTAATGTGAGTGTACCTAAACTGTAGAAATCGGAAAAAGTGTATTGCCGATCACCCTCTTCCATCATACCACCATACAAATACAAGATGTTGTGTTTTACTGCTATTCCAACATTTATTCGCGGTGATGGAAAAAATTTCGACTTTTTATCATTTGTCATTGTCGAAATGGGTTGAAGTGACGATGAGGAAGGTATATGTGGCTCCATCGAACCTAATGTTACCTATATATACACATTTGCGTATACAATTTTTGCTTATACAAAGTAATATACTATATACAAAATAATTTAAAGATATTTATTTAGAAATCTATTATTAACAATAAATAAAAAGAAAAAACTGGATTAGTGGGATTAGTTTTACAATATGAAAAATTTACAAAAACTATATTTGAATTATTATCGACATATCGAAAAAACAACGAAAAGCTTTTCCTCTCTGTATCTGAGATCTATTTATAATAATTCAGTAATATTAGTTATGAATAAAAAAGTATTACCGTGAATATTCCGTCGTCATCTACAATAACTGTGGATTGTATAGAATTCGAAACATCTTCTATCACTTCTTCATCTGAATCGTGACTCTGCTCTGCTTCCTCACCACTTTCTTCTCTCTGTTTTTTCCTTCTTCTTCGTCGTCCTTCAGTGCCACTAGTAGCAGTAGTTTCTCTTTTCCCGGTTACAATGCGCCAATGTAATTTCTCCAAGTCTAACATAAACAGATCATTATAAAATGTTCCATGTAAATCTTCCTCATCATCGTCGTTGTCATCGTAAACACCACCGAACACAAGAGCCTGATTAGCGGCAGGCTGAATTAACGTGGCGGAAGTGCCACATCTCGGACTCATTCGGATCCCAGTTTGCTTTACACTGACCCATTTATATTTGGTTACATCATTTTTGTCCGCTTGCGTCAAAAGAAACATATCATCGTGAATGCATCCTCGATCTATATTTTTCTTCACTTTCTCTTTGCTGTAGCCGCCATATAAGACAATTTTATTGTCCAAAGTCGGCAATAATATACAACCCGATCGAGGAGTAGGTGCAACACCTTTCGAAAAAAGAAAAAAGTTCTTCATTCATAATACAATACATATCATTATTAACACATTTATTTATTTATATGCATAATTACGATAAATTAATAAAATATCTTTAATTTTTGATAAAAATACTTAAACGTGTTTGTGGACATACACGCGACAAAACATTTGATAAAATAATTATAATAAATATTCTCAATGAAATTCATAAAAATTCAATAAAATTTTTCGTAAAAAGATTTTACGAATTTTTGACAAAAATATTGAGACAAATACTCAATACAATTGTGAATAAATTTACCTAGATAAGAAGTTGGAAGATTAAAAGATTGATTTTAATATACGTAATCAAAATTAAGATTTAGAGTAATTCTTAGGCATTAGTCATTATTAGAGTCCGGACGTTCGGGCTCGATCCCGGGTCGCGCGCGGAGAACTGCTGCGTGCGAGTGAGTCGGGTGCCCGCTAGAATAAGATAACAATAGCCGATGTGACGACTGACGACTGCGTCCGATCGGTCCGGCGATCGAGCCCGAACGTCCGGACTCTAGTCATTATTTATCAGAATCTTGTTTTCAATAAAAATGGTATTTCCAATAAATATAAGTTTTTCATTATAATATGTATAGTGATTGCAATGTGATGTAAAAGGGGGAGAAGGGAAGATGAGATGGAGTCCCTTTGATTTTATTCTCTTACCAGCGGGTTCGATTTTCCGCCACATGTAAGTCTCCAGATCAAAAATGTGAACGTCGTTGAAATATTTATAATCATGTCGCAGATTGTCGTGGAATCCACCGAACACTATCAACTGTTTCTTCATGTACACCATTCTGTGTCCGCTTCTGGCTGATGGACCATTCAGAGCTCTAGAATCATATATGAATAAATATATACATATATATTCAGGATGTCCCATTTTAATTTACCTCCTCAAAAATTTATTTTTTATTGTAGAAAAAATGTTTCAATGTTTCAATGTTGTATGGCTTGAAAGGAGACAAGTAATATTAAAATTAATTTTTAAAAATTCTATTTTTTTTAAGATAATATAAAAATCATCGTCGTTTTATTTAAATGGAATTGTATGATGTGTATGATGTTATATCATATTCGTTACATGATTCCTTTAATTATTCTGCATATAAAAATATTAAAATAGAGTTATCGAAAAATAGTTTACGAAATATTTCATTTATTCTGGTACATTTTGATATAAAATGTAAAATATCTCAAATAAATTGTTCTTCTTTCAGTAATTGTACCATACCTTTATGCACAGAATAATGCGATGAAATAATTGAAAAAAACATACAGGGTGTATCAGACCACCCGTGCCAGCCGTTTAAATAACGTATAAATTTTTTTGATAAAAAATGCTGAAAGTTTCGATAAGTAAATCGGGTATGCTCTATCGAATGATGATATTTTCAACTTCCGGTACTGACCAGAAATAGGCTATTCAGACCGGAAGTCGAATTTTTCAAATGAAACATGGTACTTTATATTGCAGATTCGGATTATTCTGTGCATAAATATTAAAGTGCAATCGCCAAAAAATAAATAGTATGTAAGATATTTTGTATCTTATGTCAAAATGTGCCAGAATAAAACAGATATCTCGTATATTATTGATTTACAACTCTACCTTAATTGAAAAAAATTGATTTTTTCGAAAATTAATTTTAACATTATATATCCCCCTTCAAACCAAACTTTAGTCTGAAATATTTTTTTCTATAACCAAAATTAAAGTGTTTGAGAGAAAATTAAGTTAAAATGGGACACTCTGCTGCATTCATAAACTTTGTTGGAATAAAATTTCTATCCTTATTCAACTCAGTAAGAAACAAAGATAGAAAGATAGAAATTTTATCCGAGTGAAGTTTTTAAACGCAGCCCTGTATAATATAGGAATGTATATACACATATAGTGTGTATAAATACAGGACTGCGTACGAGCACATACATACATACACGCAATATTCATATATATTTATATGCAAATATATATAAATAAATATGCATGTGTTATAGAGGGAGTAAGGATCTATCCAGACAAAGACTTGCATAACGTATAAACACATGCATAAGAAAATTGATTGGTTTATAAACTTGTGCATAAGGAAATAGTCCAATCTATTCTCTTAAGCATATACTTATGCAAGTTTGTCTAGATTGACCCTTAGGGCCATGGTACATACAAAAAGGTACAAGCAGTAAAACTTAAAAAGTAAGGAAACCAACTAATCATAGTCGAGACAGTAAACAGCCGTTTTGAGACTTGAGCAAAGCTGAAAATTTCGTATGGATAAAATTTTTGTCTTAAGTTTTAACGCTTACGTTTTGTTGTGTCACACAATACTTACGTGATCTTTTCCCATTTCTTGTCAGCAAATCGAAATACCCACAAATCTCGATAATGATAGAACTGCGATTCACTTGGACTGGTGAATTCACCGCCAAATACCCACAATTCTCCACCATGATTAGCTGTGGTTACGGCCTGATGGCCACATAGTGGCGGCGGTGCTCCTGGCGCCTTTACCAATGTCCATTCTTGCTTATTTATATTGTAAATGAACATGTCACCGTATACAATTGTCTAAACAAAAAATTAACACATTAAATCAAAGATAATTTCTAGAATTTGGTTTATCATACAATATAAAAAAATATGAACAATTTTTTTTAATATTGCTAGATTACACTTTTGTGTTTTTGTATTTGTATGTGTGTGTCTCATTTCTCAACACATTTTTTATAATATGCTATTTACATGTCGACCATCATGAAATTCACCGCCAAGCATGATAAGTTCATCCTTCAGGGGATGTGCTGTGAGAGTGAAGTTGACTCGTCTACTCGGCGCACCCACTATCACTTCCTTGTATTGCTGCCTCCGAGCCTCTTCTTTTTCAATTTCAGCAACAATCTTTTCTATGTCATCCTGCACAAGCATGCATCAAATGTAATCATATGTAAATTGTATCAAATGTATCATATGTAAATTAACAAAATAACTTTTAAATTTAAATTTAATTATAATTTAATTTTAAATTATAATTGATAAAATATAAAACGAATCTCTAACTGATAAATGGTGCTTTTATAATAAACTCAGATGAAAATGATTTGCCGATTTTTTTTTAAACACTTAACTTCTTTAAAATCTGAACTTCTCGCACACAAGATGAAAGAAAAAGAGAAACGAATCTAACCTCACCAAGTGCCGCCAATTCCTTTTTCTGCTTAGCATTAAGTTTTTTTTCGGTTTTTAAGGCAGTCTTTACTTGACCACTTATTTTGTTTTTATTTTTTTTATCTTTTTTCCCCATCGTTTTTTATACCGTAAATTCAAATTGGTTCTTCCTCTTTTTCTATTAATTGTAATCAACTAACACCTGATCTCGAGATATTTCTTCTTCTTTCTTTAATGGCTCCTGCACACTGGACGCGGAAACGCTTGCCGCGCGGTGGAAGTTGGCTCGATAGCCAATCAAATCTTCTGCCGTGCGGAAAAAGTTAAACTCCATCCAACTTTGATTGGCTATCGAGCCAACTTCCGCCGCGTGGCAAGCGTTTCTGCGTCCAGTGTGCAGGAACCATTACTGGCTCCTGGTTAACTCATTAACCAATACGGCCAAAGCAAATATTTATGATCCACTTGGAACAAGGAGATCAAAATCGAAATCACGCACATTCGAGCCACTGTATAAGTTAACAAGACAAATCCGCACGAGTGCAGAGACTCGAACGGAAGAGGAACTTCAAACTTTGATTGCATAGTATCATCTGATCATCTGATCAAATTAGCAGACAAATTGAATATATTTTAATTATTCTTTCTTGTATAATTTAGGAATCATTTGGGGAAGTTTAGGAAGAGTATTTAAACATTTGGGTAATAATAGTTTTACAGTTATTAATAAATTTTATTATGCGTCAAATTAGCAGATACCGATTGTATTTAATATGTTTTATGAATGGAATTGATTAGAAATCATTTGGGGAAGATATCCTCGTTGTTATTTTTATTTGGGAAAAATCGCTATTTTGTAATTTAATAGATTTATACATATTGCAAAAACGAACAAACCCTGGGTATTTCTCAATCCATCCGCTATTTCTCTATCCATCGGGATGCCCTAACCGGCCGAATCGACCAATTATGTTGCACAATTTCTTACGATTACAGTTACGGAAATGTATGAGTGACTACGTTTACACGGCACCTTAATCGGGTTTAATAACATCCGTAGTTGTCAGGCAGACCAATCACAGCTCGTCCATTCTTCTGAAAAATGATTACGATTGGTCTGCCTGACAACTACGGATGTCATAAAACCCGATTAACGACGCCGTGTAAACGTAGTCTATGTATGTACATACGTGTGATGGTCTTTAGTCAGGGCTTTTGCGACTCTCAGGGCCGTATTCATAGTCGAATCTCAAGTCTGCTCTTAAGATGATCTTGGTCAAGGCAGTCTTATTCAATCAAGATCGTCTTAAGATTGGTAGATTTCATAGTCGTGAAATAAGGCGATCTTCACGAAGAAGATTTCGTTCAAGGAGGTCTTATTTGATTTGAGGCCGCCTTGGCGAAGATCGTACTTAAGACTATGCTTATTCTCGATCGACTGTTTCCGTACTATTTCTGTTGGTTCCTCCAATAGGAATATTGAATTCAAGGTGCAGTTTTATACCATCTTTATCGGCATTTTATATTTTCGGCATTTATATATAATACAAGAGCGTTTGTATTTTGCAGTTACGCAGTCGAAACGTTATTGCAAAACGAGTCAGCAAAGAAAAGAAATTTTCTAAAATGTCAAAAAATAAACATTACGCCACAGTTGAAAAAAAAATTTTCTTAGAAATATTAAAAGATTTTAAACATGTAATTGAAGTAAAAAAAAGTGATTCTTCAACGCTTCGGGATAAAGAAATTGCATGGGATGAAATCTGTAAGCGGTACAACGATTCGACAATGATTTTCCAAGAGGTAAATATAAAAGAAAGGTTATATTTTGAATTATAAAACATATTGTAATTATTAATATACAATTATTCGCGATTTATTTTTAATTTTATATATACTATATTTAATACTGATTAAGTAATGTAAATGTTATTCTTTTACAGAACGTACAGTTGCACAACTGAAAAAACTATGGACAAACATGAAACAGAATCAAAGATTATTGACAAAAGAAAAACAGGCTCCTCTAGCTACTGGTGGTGGTCCACCATCTCCAGAGACAAGTATTGATCCTGACGTAGCCGCAATTGCACCGCATCTTTTCGAAACAACTCCTATCCTTTTTAGTTCAAATATGACAGACAATGAAATAAAAGGTAAATAGTTTTAGAAATATATTTATAAGCAATTTGTCTCACTATTTAACGTAATTAATATTCTTATGTATGATAAAAGTATTTGACAAAAAAATGTTACAAGTTCTTATTATACTTAATTTTATTTAATTCAAATATATTTTATTTATGTTTCAGAGATGGAAAAACAGACTTTGAAGATAATAATTCCATTGTCATATCTGAAAATAATGACGACGAGGCAACAAATGAAAATAAAATACAAGATGGTACGTGAAATTGAAATAGATTAAAAATGAAATATATTTATATCATATACCTTTATTATTATTATCCTTATATACAAATATGGAAAAATCTTATTTATTAAAACAATTTATATTAATTTTGTGTTACTGCCTATTTTGTCTTTTACAAGATTATGTAATTATATATCCGTAATAAATATATTTGCATGTTTAAAGAGTAAACTTGTTTACAGTTAAGAATTTAAATTGATTATTATTCATTTTCAGTTGACATTAACAATTGAAGATACAATACAAGATAAAGAAAATCAAAATATCGATTTTTCCATTCAAGGTAATTATAGATGTGTGATTCTTATTGATCTCTTATTGATCTCTTTGCTGATCAACTAATGTAATACTGTTATATTTACAGCGGGTGTTTTGAAGAGAAAAAAGAGTTTGGATACTGTTGGTAAACGAAATACAAAAATGACCAAAGTAGAGACAAATATTACTGAAACTTCTTTTAACAATGAAAGTACTGTAAAGATCGAAAGAATAAAACAAATCATAGAACAAGAGAAAGAAGTGGCAGAAATACAGAAAACTCACGAGAAAAGAATGGCTGTATTGAAAGAAGATTTTTATAATAAAATACATGCTCTAGAAATTAGAGCAGCTACTGCAAAGGCTGAACTAGTTGAGTTACAGCTACGAAAAGAAAAAGAGAAATATGCTTCTTCAAGAGCATAGACTAAAGTTCCTTCAAATCAGAAAAGTTCAAAGTATTTTATTTTATAAGTATTTTATTGTATGAGTTGTTAAAAATGAGTGATATTATTTTTTTAGAAGTGTTAATCACTACAAATGATAAACAATTATTTTTGTTTATAAATGTTAGTCACTATAAAAAATGATAAAAGATTATTTTTGTTTATAAGTGTTGGTCACTACAAATGATAAGATTTTTTTATTTAAAAGTACTAGTTACTAAAAATGACAGATTATTTTTGTTTATAAGTGTTAGACTCTAAAAATGATGACAGATTATTTTTTTAAATAAGTGAGTCACTAGAAATAATAAGAGATTATTTTTTTATAAGTGTAAAAGATGAAAATTATTTTTTTACAAGTATTATTATATAATAAAGTAAAAAGTGATATTAAAGTAAATAGATTAATGGTTTATGTTTCTTTTTAAAAGATATCAAAACAGTATGTTATAAAAGTTTATTGAAAAAAAATTACATTGATATTGTATCAATAAAGTTTAAAATAGAACAAAAAATTATTTTGGTTGACTGCTTTTTATATTCATTACATCATGTATAATAAATATTATCTGAATAGTCTTTCTATGAGTGCTGCTCGTATAACAAAACCTTCGCCTGGTTCCCAATGTGGTTCATTAACTGGCACTTCCATTTCATTATCTTCCTCAATGATTTCCTCTTCTGGTAATACATCATTAAAAATTAATGAAAGATTATGTAGCACAGCACAAGCAACTACAATTGTGGTTGAACATATTAATTTGTTGCTTAATCCTCTAGCCAAACACGGAAATCTACGCTTCCATATTCCAAATATCCTTTTGACTATTATTCGTGTTCTCCTATGAAGTATATTATAACTGTAATAAAAAATATATTATTATTTGTTGGGTTTTTATGGACAATGGATGAATATAATATAAAATTAAATATATAATACTAACGTGATTTCTTCATCTGTCTGTGGATTCTGAAGAGGAGTTAAAAGGAATGGTAGACAGGGATATCCAGCATCTCCTACAAGCATTCCATCTAGTTCGCCTTGCCTATATCGCATATATATGCGAGAATTTTGGAAGATTCGGCTGTCGTGCTCACTACCTGGCCATTCCGGAACAATATCTAGAATTTCTGTGCGTGGCCCAACAATAATCTGTAAAGAGAAAAAGTAAAATAAGAATTAAGAGATAGTTATTGCTTGATCCTTTTGTATGAAATAATTTAAGAAAATATATGTGTATATACCTGAACATTTAAAGAAAAGTATCCTTTCCTATTTCTAAAAATTTCATCTACATTTTAAAGTCTTGTATGGACTAGACGAATATGTGTGCTATCTATTGCGCCATCAATACTAGGAAGGCCTATGCCTCCATGACCACGTCCAAGTTCTCTAAATAGTCTTTTATTCTCAGAACGTGATTCTTCTGACAATGGTATTTTTGTATCGGTTAATGTAGCTAGCTAATAAAATGGACACTCTAAACACAATTCGTGAAATTGTTGGTTGTGAGATCGTTATTATATCTCCTAAAACAAGCTGAAAAAATACATACTTATTAAATTGTTTGATAATTTATTGTTTTATATATATATATATATATATATATACATATAATATATACATGCCTGAAAACTTGCTGTTGAATAAAACCGTAAACATATTAATAACTGTAAAATAGGAGATATTGGTAAGCCTCGATTATTTATTTTGGCAAGTCCTTCTTTTACTAAAGGCAAAAAGCCAAACATTACTGAATTTTTGCAAAACCGAAATCTTCTTTTAAATTCCCATTCACTATACACTTCAAAAGGATTTTGATAATCACGGAGATATCGCTTAGGAGCACGCATCGGCATGTCTTCTATTTCTTCCTCATCACTCGAAAAATTTAACATCTCCAGATTTCTCGGATTTTCCAAATTCATTGTCAAAATAAAATTGTTGGTTAGGATTAGGTTAGACTACAGCATAAATGTCCCAAAAACGGTTGCTTAAGACGTCCTCGGACTCGTCTTGACGAAGATCGCCTTATTTTCGACGTGTGCGTGAATTTTACATCATATAAGATGATCTTAATCGACTATGAATTCACAATAAATAAGGTAGTTTTAAGCGCATGCTTAGATGCGTTTATGAATCACATCAAGACGTTTCCAAATAAGATCATCTTGAATAAGGTACGCCTTGAGAGTTTGCTCAAGTCTTTGCTTATTTTTCGACTATGAATCTAGAGGGCATCTTAAGACCGTACTTGAGGTGGTCTTAAATATAAGAACGGACTATGAATACGGCCCTCAGACACTTAACAAGAATTTAACTAAACTAAAGTCTAGAGCACATGATGCTTTTTTACCTGCTGGATTGCTTGCTCGTACTTGTATTAAGGATCCTGATTAGTTTTTATTGGTTCTTACAATCATAAGAGCTAATCAGGACGCATAGTACAGGCGCGAGCAAGCATTCCAGCAGGTAAAAAAGCATCGTGTGCTCTAGGCTTAGGGTGAAATCACACAATACGGGAATCAGCGTGCGGGACAGAGGATGCGTAATTCAAATCTAATCATGCGAGATAGATAAATGCAGAAGAGCGCTGATTGGCTGTTCGAATCACGCATTCTCTGTCCCGCACGCTGATTCCCGTACCGTGTGATTTCATTCTTAAGATGAAAAATTTAGAACTGGCCTAGTTTACACCGTATTTAGTATCCGAGTTTAGTATCATTAAGAGTTAGTACGTATCAAGTAGTAAGTTCTAAATAATTAACCAATGACTAAATTCATTTTATAGGAAAAAACTATTCGTTGGAAACTAAATACGTTCGGTGTAAAGTACGGCATTGTCTCAAGTCGGTGTTTACTACGTATGATCATGGAGGAAAGAATAACAGGAGGGAGTGTAAGGCCTTTTTTAGATGGTGGGGGTAACCAAGAAATATGATTGGTTTCCTCCGTAATATGGCGCGTTTTGTACTTTATCGTAGCACTTTCAGTGCATCCTCAATCCTTTCTAGTGCATTTCCTGTTATTTAACCTAACCCTAACTAAATATCGAGAAAACGTGGTGTGTGATGTGTCTGTATGCAGACTGAAACACGTTGATTAAACCTAAAGGGTAAACTAAAGAGTAGAAAAACATTTTAAATAAAGTAATAAAATGCCAATGTGTTGCAGTGCAATAGATTGCAACAGCATCTTAAATATTAACAAAGAAAATATTTAATCGTCCCGCTTCGGTGTCTTCCCCAATATGACGTTTACTGTTCCCCCTTACGTCTTTTTAGCCAGGCGAGGGGGACGTATGCTTCCTCCGTAAAGCTAGTCACACACACTTTCCGTAGAACATAACAGTAAGGTTTCGACCAATCGCGTTGCTTAATTCTTAAGGTGCGATTTCATTGACGCTAGAAACCAGCGGCAAATGGGGGTCACGTGACTTTTGGCGTCAAGAAAATGGGGGGACAAAGAAGTTCAGACCGTCTCAGCTTGTTCAGCGTGCCGCAAAATTCAAAGGTTATACAATTACAGTTATACAATAAATGACAACGAGAATGAAGTAAGTAATATATTAATATTATATGGTAGATTTGGAATATTCTTATACATAAATATGCTGCTTTTTAGGGTATTAATAAGTTATAATATAGATGAGTGGCAAATTTAGTCACGTGACTATATTTGCCGCTAGTTTCTAGCATCTTCTTTTTCTTCTTCCTTTTTATCTGGCACGGGGACTGAAATGTCCCATGCGGCCATTAGTTTCTAGCATCAATGAAATCGCAGCTTGTCGAAATTTTACGGTTTCGGCATAAATTAACAATGTACCAAAGAGGAAAAAGACACAGGAGAGAGCATTTAGGTGTTCACGAAGCTGACGGAAGTATCTATATACATGAGCGAAAAAAGTGGACACTCAAGATGGCCGCTCACGCGCGCTATAATTGAATCATATTATATTTCACAGTATAAGTTCCATTTAACGCTTGCAACGCTCGTGAAATCATGTTATTTTTGTTATTCATCAAATATTAAACAAGGACCAACGATGCTCGCGTACGTAGCCACAATTATATCCACAACAAATATATCAACAGTTTCAACACTGCCTGCTAGAAGGCGCTGATAAACGTCAAAAAAAGTGGACACTCAAGATGGTTGCATGACGTATTTCCGTCAGCGATTGCCCATACCCCCACTACCGATACATTCCCTCCTGTGTCTTTTTCCTCTTTGCAATGTACGGCCTCTATAAATCAGCCTTTATTCTTTCCTTCATGCGTATGTTCTACTAGAAATAGCCGTGTAAACCGATATTCTGATTGGTCAAGACCCTTCATTACCCGAACGAATCAGAAGAAACGCGGTCACGTGACCCAGTTCACCAATCTCTCCCTCAGAAGCTCTCTAGAAGCATGTTGGGGCATGCAATGCGAACAAACCTTTCATCTTTTACGTTTATGGTCATACGTCTCCATATTACCGGCATTGCCAAATATTAGGTTTGCTTTGATCTTTGTTGTGTTTTTCGATCATCAAAGATTAAACAATCGAATATTTTTCTCGTGCAATTTAGTGATTACCAAAATGACAAAAGGTACAGTAGAAATGCAACTTGTGATTTTGAAATTAATTCAATGCAAAAATATGTATTGATTAATGTTTACATTACTGATGCTGAATGAGATATTAAAACAACAAATTTTAAGCAATTTGCATTTCCTCTTCAGACGAAAGTTTAGAAAAGAAGTCCGTGGAGCGTAATGATAGCGATAAGAAAGCAGTGTCTGATTCAGGGCCTGATCCTTCAGCTCCAATCACGAGGAAAGGAGTATTAACATCATTTTTAACTGGCAAAGCTATGGAAATTCCAGAACAAGATATTGTAATAAATTCTATATCGTTTTATTTGTAGTAAATTTAGCTCTAAAGATAAAGATTTGTTAAACATATACGATGTTAGATTTTATACTTTGTTTCTGTTTTACAGCTTGGCAAGTGCAGGTTTGTTTCTGAGTTTGAAAAATTGAATCGCATCGGAGAGGGTACCTATGGAATCGTGTATCGAGCCAGAGATACAAAAAATGATAAGGTCGTTGCATTAAAAAAAGTGAGAATGGAACATGAGAAAGATGGGCTGCCAGTAAGTGGTCTCAGGGAAATATCAGTTTTGTTATCGTGTCGACACGAAAACATTGTACACCTAAGAGAAGTAGTAGTAGGCAGAAGCTTAGAGAGCATATTTCTCGCAATGGAGTATTGCGAACAAGATTTAGCAAGCCTGCTAGATAATATGCAGGCGCCATTTTCAGAAAGCCAGGTCAAATGTATAGTATTGCAAGTGTTGAAAGGTCTACGTTATTTACATCACAACTTTATCGTTCACAGAGACTTAAAGGTCTCTAATCTTCTTATGACCGATAAGGGTTGTGTAAAGATCGCTGATTTTGGACTGGCTAGATGGTTTGGTTTACCTTTAAAGCCGATGACTCCTAGAGTGGTAACATTATGGTATAGAGCACCCGAATTATTATTGCAAGCTAAAACACAGACTACATCTGTCGATATGTGGGCAGCTGGATGCATATTAGGTAAAATAATCAATGCTAGCTAGAGAATTTTATTAATGTATTAATTTATTTTATTTTATTCTATATTGATGTAATAAATTATGTCAACTTATTTTATATGTATATGTATATATACATATAGAATGTTACAATACTTTCAATACATTGTGTGTATGTGTATATATATATATATATATGTAATATACAATATTGTTTCTTTTGTTATCAGGAGAATTATTGGGACACAGACCTTTATTACCTGGTAGATCAGAAATTGCACAATTAGAATTAATTGTCGATTTATTGGGTACACCCAGCGAAGCTATTTGGCCGGAATTTAATTCGTTGCCAGCGCTACAAAATTTTACTCTTAAACAGCAACCGTATAATAATTTGAAGCAAAGATTCCCCTGGTTAAGTGCTGCCGGTCTTAGATTATTGAATTTTTTGTTTATGTACGACCCGAAAAAGAGAGCAACTGCCGAAGAATGTTTACAGAGTAGCTACTTCAAAGAAGCACCTTTACGTTAGTATCATTTCTTAAATTATTTTTCCAACATAGATTAAATAATTAAAATTTATTTAAAACAACAGATTTTTAATCTGATTAATTTAATATGTTGTAGCTTGCGATCCAAAACTTATGCCTACATTCCCACAACATAGGAACATGAAAAAGGCGACTGTGCAGAAGGAGAATCGTGAGCAAGAACCTACTGTTACTGACCAAACTAATAACCTACCAGCGATTTCGGATCTTGTATGTTTATCAGAGTATAATAAATACGAATATATGTCACTTCGATTTATTGAAAAAAAAAACTATATATATATATATATATATATATATATATATATATACATATAAATTTTACGTTTCTATGTTTCAGCTTGGATCATTGGTTAAGAAAAGACGTGTTGAATGAAAAAATTTGCTACTTGAAGAAAGGATTATCCTCGGTATTTCATGAATATATCTTTCAATCACATTTTATGATTGATAATTGTGTGTATACTTATTGCCAAATACACTCTTTACAAATACTTATGTAACGGTAGCATGTTTGTTTTACTTGAAAGAAATGATGACATGGACAATGAATGACAAATTGCCTAACTTGCACATGTTTGTTTATCTGCTGATTTAGCGAATGAAATGAAACCTTTAATAAACTTTACTTTTGTATGTCGGTTGAATTCCATTCGATTGCATTCTTTGTGTATTTGTTCATATCGATTGTATCCTTAATGATGAACATTTCGCAATATTATGTATTTCAACAAATGATAATATAATTATATAATAACATAAATTACAATGATTCTTATTGCTTCTCGTGTAAAAACGTAGTATGTGCATTAAAATACGTCTAGAAGAAATTACGATTGTTCGTAGCGTTTTTTATATTCGCCATGCGGATCGTATTTAGCAACGAGTCGATCCCAATCCCTAGATCGTTTTGATTTAAGATGATTTATCACTTTTTCCGCCATAGTTTTCTGCTTATCATTGCATTTGTCGCAACCGCTCGACAAAGCATCCGGTACGGTCTCTATAAATAAAAACGTACATGTTGTCATTTCGATTTATTAATTAACACAACTAGTACTTAAACTATTTTCAGGTATACAGCACGATATATTCTACAGATACTTTATGTAATACTAAGCACAATTTTTGAAGAACATTTGTACACAAAATTATCATCAAAAGTTGTAAAATTACTATTTGTAGAAGAACAATTGTAATATTTAACAATGTAAGAATTAAATTTATTTGTGCTTGATTTTAATTATACGAATAATATATCTGATGAAAGAATAATAATTCTGATGAAAGACGACAGTTTTATAGAAATATTCTTACAGAAACATATTAGATACTATGTGTAATATTTACATAGAATATACTGTGCTACTTGAGTCTTTTTAAACGCGTTGAACAAAGAAAAAATATATAAATTTAATTTTAATATCACGATTGGGATCGAGATTAATATATAATCTTGCAATTGAACAAAGCTTATATAAACTTTGGAACATAATGTTTACGTAAACATAAACTTTACATATTACCGTTATGTAAATTCAAAAGCAAGCCCGGATGTAATACGCGCGAGAAAGCGTTCACAGCGATAATTATGTAACGGAGAGAGTACATGTCGAATTCCCTGCCGTAATTATAGCTTTATTACAATTACAATTATGTTCGTTCAATCGGAATATTTTTCAATTTTCTGAATAATTTCCAATTTTATTCCAAGTGAAAAATAAGAATGGAAACATTCATTATAGGTTTTACGCCTAAATTCATTGACCCCTGCCCAGGTAGAACAAGAAGTCACAATAATGTCAAAATGACATCAAAATGACTCTAAAATGACATAATAACATTTTAGAGTTATTTTGATGTCATTTTGACATTATTGTAACTTCTTGTTCTACCTGGGTGTGCGTTCTCGTCATTATAATTTTTTCTTTTCTACTTACTTCTCAGCTCGCGGCCTTCGGCGGTACAAGGTCCCTCGTCCATCAAGCACCGTATGTAATTAGTGAGAACACGATTATTTTGAAGGATCTTGTCCACGTTCACGTCGTCGTATTTTCTGGTATATTTTTCATTGGCAACGGCCAGAGCCACCAGTGAGACCAATAAGACCAGAAGATGTCCCTTCATCGTGCGGACCGATTTTATTCGATGCGTAAGAATCGATGAGTATGAAAGAAGAAGAATTTCTTATTCAGCTCACGAGACCGCAGGCAAGAGTGAAAAACTAAAGCGACCCATCAGCGGCAGCTAGCTTTTATATAGTCGAGTGAAGGATGGAGGCCGAATCGAACGGAGGGGTCTCTTGTCGCACAATATCCCGAACATTCCATTGCCTTCTAAGTATACGGTATAATATGAACATTTGTCCTTTGCCAACAGTTTGACAGTTGATTGATTCACTTATATTTACATTGATTTGAATGATTGAAATGATAATACGAAATTTTAAAAATATTCAATATCTTATTACAGCTAAACCATCGTCAAATCATTATCATTTTATCTGTAAATAGTAACGCAATAGTAATAAATTTCATAATCTTAATGAAATCTATAACATCGAGGGTTACATAGATTCAGTTAAGGCCGGTTTTTCCAACTTCTTGATAAGTTAACTAATAACTCATACGTCTGAACTTGTTTAATTTGAAGGTAAAACAAAGACAGACGTATAATTTAATTATTAGTTGGCTTACCAAGACGTTGGAAAAACCGGCCGTTAGCAATTATATTATTATGGCTTGAAAATTTCAGAGTTCTCTTATGAAACGTGTGATGTAGTCTTTTTTTGTATATATGTTCTGTTACAACGTTAAAATCTTTTGTCTAATTGTAGTCATCAGAATGCGTGGCCTGTCGAGTCTTTGACCCACTTTATTAGACTTACGTCGAAAGAAACTCAGAAACTCATAAAAATTCTGTAAAATTCCTCTTTTGTTTATTATTCTTGTTTCAAAATATTTGATGTTGTCTACAAAATTTATACTCTACGAAATTGTCATAGTTCATTGATACAAGCTTTTCGCGATAATAACGCCATGTTACATTTTTTGGGTATATTAAAAAAACATAATTTTTAATACTTTTAATTATTTTCTTTCAATACTTGTTTTATAAAGTACTTGAAAATATATTACAGTAAAGTACGCCTTCAAAAATCATTCATGAGGTAATAGTGTATGAATGACGCAATCTGTTGAAACATGTGACGCATGAAGAGAAAGTGGTTTCGATGAAACGTTAACGTATTCATAAAGATTAACATCTATATCTTTTTATTATTAAAAATTTTCAAATAATTATAATTTTTTTAAAATTAAATTTAAGATGTATTTTTCATTAACTAGAGAGTCTATTTAACTGAAAAAAAATTAAATTTTCATTAAAATACGTGAAATATTATATATATTTTATTGTATATATATATATATATATATATATATATATATATATATATATATACATACATACACTGGCGATCAAAATTAACGCATAGGCAATTCCATGTCAAAATTTCGCATGACTTCAAATAAGCGTAACTCCGTCAAAAGTGATCGTATCCTAAAAAATTTTTTTTTGTTTTAAAGCTTAAAGTCTCTACTTTAAAAAGCAGTTAAGATCTTTTGACTTTATCTTTCTCCCTTCGAGGCATCTCTTCATAAGTAAGGACGTGTTTTATTTCCAAAAATTTGCATAGTTTGATGCACTTTACGTGCTCGAATAAATTTTTTTCGCAAATATTAAGACTATTGAAAAATTTGGACTTTTCCGCGTAAATTAAAAAAAAGTTAAATGTCGTACGATTTTTTTTCACGGAGTTGTGACGTTTTGAAGTTACCCATACATTTTTGTGCAATTATCGGCAGCGACGTAACGACATAACTCCGTGAAAAAAAATCGTGCGACAGTCAATTTTTTTTTAATTTACGCGGAAAAGTCCAAATTTTTCGACAGTTGTAATAACATTTGCGAAAAAAATTTATTCGAGCACGTGGAGCGCGTCAAACTATGCAAATTTTGAGAAATAAAATACGTCCTTACTTATGAAGAGATGGCTTGAAAGGACAAAAATAAAGTCAAAATATCTTAGCTGCTTTTTAAAGTAGAGACTTTAAGCTTCAAAACAAAAAAAAAATTTTTAAGATACGACCACTTTTGACGGAGTTACGCTTATTTGAAATCATGCGAAATTTTGGCATGGAATTACCTATGCGTTAATTTTGATCGCCAGTGTATATATAATAGTGTGTACGCGCGTGTGTATATGGAAACGTTTTAAATATTTTTAACATGAAAGTTTTTTATTGTACAAGCCTTGATAAATTTTAATTAAAATATAATTTTCTATAGCAATAGTAGCTAGAAAAAAAGAATACACGAATATATAAAACGTAACAAAATTTACAAATGATAAACATTGTGAAAAATACATCTCAAAATATCAACGATAGAAAGCTACAAGTTTCAGACTGAGTCGGCATTCTCGATTTTACATCGATATATATTTATCCTTATTCGTATAACTGTCTTTATAATAATCTTCGAAATGAAATGAAATTATTATTCTTAGATAATCCACTTGTATACAGAAAGAACATTTTTTTATGATAAAGTTAAAATCTTATGTTTCTGGCACCTACTTAAATTACTTAATCTATTTTAACTCTGTTCTTTGTAACTCTTGTAAACTCTGTTCTCTGTTTTTTATATTTATGAAACATACGTAGACATAAAATTTATTCCCTAACTCTTGTGTGCAGAATGAGGTAATTAAAGTAGCGATTAAAATAATTGATTTCTTACTCTAAATATATTTTACTGAACAATATTTTAGACAAAAATGTTATAATCTTAAAACGATAAAAATTATGATTTTATTTAATTTGATTTTGACTGACACTCTCAAAATTATTAAGATCATTTATCTTCTTTTAATAGTATTATGTAAATTGTTTTGTAGACATATGGGGAAAGATGATTAGAATGCACGAAGGATGGAAGACTGAAATAAACTTACGTTTTATTTCTTATTTCTTCTCTTAATCTATGACAAATTCTCTTTTCTGCAATATGTATACGCTCAAGTTCATTATCAATGATATCTTTACATCAGTAAAAATTTTGAAATAAGCTTTGTAAGCTTGCATTTGGCTTAAATAAGTAGGATAGCTTCTAAGAATATTATAATAACAATTTAAATGCTCTTCATATATATATATATATATATATATGGTAATACAGAAGGAGAGTGGTCCTCCTCACGGATTTCATTCAAACTTTTTTATTTAATGTATTTTCGTGCGTAGAATACGAATTCGGCAATAAAAAGTGTCGCTCTCGCCTGTGAAGCGAGATATTAATTGTTAAAGTTAACGTGTTTTAAGGTTAGGATATCGACGCTATATAACAAAGTGAGCATGCGCCGTGAATGCGTCGTGACAGAAAGCGCGCAATATAAGTTGCAAACCTATGTGGAAGTAGTGAGATTAAATAATAACAAACCTATGTGGAAGTAGTGATATTGAATAATAACGCGTGGGCGGGGTGCAGGGGGAGGGCTTCGCCCTCCCCCTGCATCCCCGCGTAAAATTTATAACATAACTAGAGAGCTCCACACTAACAACATGGAAACGAACAGCTTGGACATAGGTTTTCTTTTAAAAGAAAATACATTTAAAAAAAAGTTTTAACAAAATCGGTGAGGAGGACCACTCTCCTTCAATATTACCATATATATATATATATATATATGGTAATACTGAAGGAGACGGGCGGCACCACCGATTTTGCTGCAACTTGACAATATTAAAGATTTCGGTACGTAAAATACGAATCTGTAAGTTAAAATCGTCGCTCTTTAATATTTAAAGAGTTATTAATTACCAAATATCCAAGTTGTGAGGTTGGGAAATCTGTCATATCGACGATACGTAGTGACATGCGCATGCTCGGGGTACGTACCACTTATCGCCCGTGGCGACCGTGGAGTCGTTTCATCCTTGTTTAATATATACTAAACAACAAGGATGAGGCGATTTCGCGGGCGCCGCGGCCGATAAGTGGAACGTACCCTCGGTGAATGCGTCGTGACAGAAAACGTGCAACATTTAAGTTGCAAACCTATGTGAAAGTAGTGAGATTGAATAATATCAAACCTATATGGAAATAGTGATATTGAATAATGACGCGCGGGCGGGGTGCAGGGGGAGGGCTTCGCCCTCCCCCTGCATCCCCGCGTAAAATTTATAACATAACTAGAGAGCTCCGCCCCTAACGATGTGGAAACGAACAGCTTGGATGTAGGTTTTTCTTTAAAGAGGACTGCACCCTAAGGCTGAAATCACATGGTACGGAATAGAGCTGCGGAATAGAACGTGCGTCATAGAACCAACCAATCAGAGCCAATGAAAAATCTGCAGAATAGCTTTGATTGGTTGATTCTATGACGCACGTTCTATTCCGCAGCTCTAGTCCGTACCATGTGATTTCAGCCTAAGGGGATCGGAAACAAGTAGTAAGTTCTAAAGAATTAACTAATGACTAAGTTCATTTCATAGGAAAAAACTATTTGATGCGAACTAAACACGTTCGATGTAAACTAGGGCAATGACAACTATAGTACGGGCACTAATACATTCTCACCGAGTCAAAAATGACGACCATGCGAAGACCTTATCTACTAGAGTCCTATAATCAGAGAAGCGACATTAGCGAACTCCTTTTGATTGGTCAATTGAGTCACGTGGTTTAGTCGCCATTTTGTGTACCACTGGGGTGCGTTCCAAAACTCTACTCTGTCAACTCTAAGGAACCTAGAGTAGTGGGGGAGAGAGTAAGCCAGAGTTAGTTACTCAAATTGAATGAATTTGGAACGCGAAAGAGTAAGAAAAACCGAACGATGGAAAAGATGGAACGAGCTATTTTATTAAATATTATTTCTTCCAATGAAATGCTATTAAAAACTGTTTTAATCTGTTTTAAAATCTAGATAGTAGTGAAAGTGACTTATTATAACTATATCGAATCGTAATTTCTGCTTACTTCTCGTGTCCATTATCTATAATGAATTATTTTCTTGAAGCGGTATTCCATTTTTGTTCGTAACAAGTACGTGCACATTCTTTATTAAATTTAGGGTCATTATTCAATATATTTTAGGTTATAACTTATGCTTACACGAAAACATACGTATACGTTACTCGTTCAGTTTACTCTTCTAACCCACCTCAGAAGCAGGGTTTATAGAGTTAACTCTGAGGGTACTTTACTCTTACTTTTGGAACGAATAGGCTCCGCCCATATAGTCAGTTACTTCGTGTTTTGGAACGGCGTAGAGTTAACTCCGCTACTCAGAGTAAAGTTTTGGAACGCAGCCCTGTCGGGCTTCATATACAACAAAATAGCGTGCTCCGTACTATTTATTGCTACATAAAGAGACAATGCAATTAGAAATTATAAAGTAAAATCTTATTTTATATAATATGTAATATTATTATATTATTATGAGTCTGTTTCTAGAATGTCAGTTAACTTTAACCTATATGATTGTTATGTGACTGTATGCTCCAAACCCGCTTTGTTGACGTCACCAGCTGTTACAAGCTCATGGACACTCACTCACACACTCACGGATCAGCTCCTAAGGTACACAAGATGGCGAACCAAAGTCATGGTGGAGGTAAATGTCGCTTCTCTGACTATAGGACTCTAATCTACCGTCTCCTTCCATCGACGGACCGTGGGGATTCCCACTATCGTCAGTTTATGTAGTCGTGGCTGCGTGAATTCGTGATACCATTTCATTCGCTTCTGTTCGCTTTTCTCAATCAACGTATTGAATCTTGACAAAGATCAGGTGCCAGTTTCTAATAAGAAGAAGAGAAAGAAGCTTCTCAGGCAATAAGATTGTCGTTAACTGCATATATATGCTTGATAACAAATAAAATACGACATTTGTTGTTACGTAATAACTGGTAACTGCGTAACAAGCGTTTATAGTTGAAATAGTTATTAGTACGTACATACACGTGTGTTATAATCAAAGAAAAGGTATGTATTGTTTTTTACACTGTCACATCTTTGCATAATAAGGATATTCTTTTTGGTAATTATTAAGTTTACCCCCCTCATCTCAGATGTCGATGAAATTAGACTCATTCGATGCGTTTTTATTCGAAACGAACGAATCTCGCTTTGCAGGTGAGAGCGACAATTTTTACTGCCAGATTCGTTCGTTTCGAATAAAAACACATCAAATGAGTCTAATTTAATCGATTTTTGAGGTGAGGAGATTAAACTTAATTATTGAGAACAATAAAATTCATAAAACAGGAAACAAAAACGGATGAACTATAGAATGTGCAACTAAGGTTGACTAAGATTTTCTTTTGAGAGTTTAATTACGAATTTAAAAGCATGCCTTCAATTTTATTAATAGCAAATAATTTATTTTATATCAAGGACATGGCTGAGGAACAAGAGAATGTGAGCACAAAAGCACAGCTTTCAAAATTACATTGCCCATTTACTTGGGAAATATTGAACAGTGTGATGAAACATTCCAGAACAACCAATAAAGAAGAAGATGCTGAAGGGATGGATGATGAAACATCTCATCCCTTAGAATGTCTATTAATACTTTTATTAAAATGTTACAAAGCTGTGTCAAGCGCAGATAACGATGAAGCTGAGAAAAAAATTGTAAAAGCTGCAGAGATATTAATGCAGCTCCAACAAGAGTATGAATACTTATTTTATTTTTGTTATATTTTAAAGTTTCTTATTATATGTTCTTTTTATTGTTTAATTACAGCAAAGAATTTCATTCAATTATAAAAGCAATTGAGCATGTTTTCTATGCTACAAAATGCTTTTTTTTATATGAGACTAATGATATTGACGGATTAGAAGAGATTTTACCAAATGTTATTGATATTAAAGATTTGAGTGATATAGAATCAGGTGCTTTGTACGGTTGTCAAAGTGTCATATGGTCTTGTTTAAACGATTTCGGTATGAACAAAGCAGTTGATACTGCTGGAAAAGCAGTGGAGAAAAATCATGATTGTTCATTATGGCACTTTATTCTTGCTAAGAATCTTAGACGCCAAAGACGATTAATAAATGTTTCATCTAGTGCATCAGATGCAGAAAAAAAACATTTTGAAATAGCATATGCTATGTCTAAAAATCACGTATTTGGAATCTATTGTCTACAAATGAGAATTGAAAGCTTTTATACAGACAGTAGAGATAGAAATTATGCGATGAAAAAAATTGAAAACGAAAAACAAGTAATCAAAATAGCAAAAGAGATTTTAAAGACAAAACCAAACAACTGTAAAGTGCTATTAAAATTAGCGCTTATGTTCCTGCGTGCAAACTCAGATGAGAGATTATTTGCAAAAGAATGTTTAGACACTGTAAGCAAAATAGAGCCAAATGGATCTACATATTTGCATTATACTGCAATGCTTTATGAGAAAAGTAGAGACTATAAGGTATAAGTATAACAGAATTATATAATATAATAATTTCATTATACTGTTTGAAAGAGATAATGAAATAATTCCAGTTAAATTCTAAATTTTATAACAATTTCTGATAATAATAAATGATAAGTATGAGTTGTGTAATGGAAGTCAACACAAAATATCATTTTTGTATTTAAGTAAATTTTAAATCGTTGAAAACATTTCTTTATCAATATCTGTGTATTACATACTTATCTATCAATATCTCCAAAGTTTAATGTTTCTAATATCGATTCATCTCTCTTCATGTTCCTTTTAAAAATATACATGTCTTTTTTTTTTTTTAAGGAAGCCTTAAAGTATTACAAAAAAGCTGCCGAATGTAATAACTTTGTAGCAGAGCTTTGCTACATACAATGTGGTTGGAAAGTAGGAGAACTGAAACCATTGCCACATTTATTGCGAATGTTGAAAAAGTATGGGCAGTCAATTAAAGAACGACAAATATCTGTATTGCTAGCGATCGGAGTAACGTATTACTCTCTTCATAATGACATACCCAATGCAGCAGAATATTTTTTAAAAGCTCTTACTGTTGATCCACTGAACAAAAAGTTCAAGGTATTTACAACTAGATATAAAAATTGAAATGTGCGTGTGCATATGTGACATGCACACAACTCTAAAAAAATATTTTTTAATTATGTAGGATATATATACATATATACATTCATATATATATATATATATATATATATATATATATATATATATTTTCACAGGGTGTATAAGACCACCCGTGCCAGGCGTTTAAATAACGTATAAATCTTCTTTTCTAGACATTTTACAAGTATCTTAATTTCAAACACAAGAGTATGTCATCTTTTCTAAACGATAATTTTTGTCCTCTTCTCGAGAGAAGACATTCGAGGACACATCAAGAGATGTGTAAAGAAATAAAAAAGCTCTTGAACATAAAGGACATGAATGATTTAGCGGAAGAATTATGTGTTTTATCTGTGGATACCAAAGAAAAGTGTTCTTCTGATGAGTAATTTTGATTGAAATATCAATTAGAATTATCCAAGTATTTTTAAATCCAAGTATTGTTAATTATTGTTTAAATGTCAATTCCATATATTGACTTGAATTACAACTATAATTTTTTATTCCCTAGATGTTTTTATAAGTTTTATTATAATACTTTTGTTATATTTTATCTGTTTCAAATCATTAATTTTAAATTCTTGAAAATAAATATCTGGTATATTAAGTAACATATGGAGAAAAAGAAATTCTTGAAAGTTGGGAACACGAATGATTTAACGAAAGAATTGTATGCGTATCTTGTGTGCAGAATGAGGCAATTAAAGTAGCCACTAAAATAATTTATTTCTTTATCTAAATACATTTTACTGAATAATATTTTAAACATAAATGTTTTAATCTTAAAACGATAAAAATTATAATTTTATTTAATTTGATTTTGACTGACATTCTCAAAATTATTAAGATCATTTATCTTCTTTTAATAGTATTATGTAAATTGTTTTGTAGACATATGGGGAAAGATGATTAGAATGCATGAAGGATGGAAGAGTGAAATAAACTTACGTTTTATTTCTTCTCTTAATCTCTATGACATTCTCTTTTCTATACGCAATATCTATACGTTCAAGTTCATTATCAATGATATCTTTACAAGATATTAGTAAAAATTTTGAAATAAGCTTTGTAAACTTGCATTTGGCTTAAATAAATAGCTTTTAAGAATATAAAAACAATTTAAGTACTCTTTATATACATATTGCACATATAGAATTAAAGTATATATATGTATGTTATCAGTATTACTATTATACAGCTCTTATATCTAAACTTTACAAAAAGATACTGTTTTATGTAAACAATAAACTTTCTGCAATTCTAAATAATAAAGTAAACATGTACTTATGTCATGTTAACTTTTGATATTAGGATCTTTATAATCGTCACAAATAACGCCTAGTCGTAAGTTTTGAAATTTAATTATACAATGTGTGTGTAATCGAATCCGATTGTCACTCAAGGATCAAATTAATTAAAATTTGCGAAAATTTTTTCACCATCGTAAGCTTGCGCGTGAACAGTACATCTCATGATAAAATTTAAGATTTGCGAATTATGTTAATTAAGACAAATATCTTGTTGTAGTAATTATATATCCCAACGATATATAATTGTAAATCGATTTACACATTTCAAAGCAGTGAATGAACTTCCACATTAAATGAAATTTTCGATCTGTTTTCATGTCATCACTCCAATTGTCAATTGTAAAGGGGCCTTTTCAAGCTCGACGCTCATTTTCAGCGTCAAAAGACGTCACGTGACCAAAAATGACGAATCAGTATCTTTATTTTTGGTCACGTGACGTCTTTTGACGCTGAAAATGAGCGTCGAGCGTGAAAAGGTATAGTGCACGTAACGTATGCTATAGATTTTCAGCGCTGACTGTGAATTTTGCCAACACAGGCATCATTGGAGATGAAGGGGATTCCCGACACTATCGTCAGTTTATGTAGGCGTGGCAGCGTGAATTCGTGATACCATTTTATTCGCTTCTGTTCGCTTTTCTCAGTCAACGTATTGAATCTTGAGATCGGGTGCCAGTTTCTAAGAAGAAGAGGAAGAAGCTTCTCAGGCAATAAAATTGTCGTTAGCTGCATATATGCTTGTTAACAAATAAAATAAGACATTTGTTGTTGCGTAATAACTGATAACTGCGTAACACAAGCGCTTAGAGTTGAAATAGTTATTAGTACGTACATACACGTGTGTTACAATCAAAGAAAAGGTACGTACTATTTTGTATACATTGTTACATCTTTATACATAATGTGGATAGTATTTCTTTTTGGTAATTATTAAGTTTACCCTCTTCACCTCAGGTATCGATGAAATTAGACTCATTCGATTTGCAGGCAAGAGTGATTTTTACTGCCAGATTCGTTCGTTTCAAATAAAAACGCATCGAATGAGTCTAATTTCATCGATTTTTTAGGTGAAGGGACTAAACTTAATTACCGAGAATAATAAAATTTATAAAACAGGGAACAAAAACGGATGACCTATAGAATGTGCAACTAAGGTTAACTACGATTTTCTTTTGAGAATTTAATTACGAATTTAAAAGCATGTTTTCAATTGTGTCAATAGCAAATAATTTATTTTATATCAAGGACATGGCCGATGAACAAGAGAATATGAGTACAAAGGCAAAGCTATCAAAAACACAATGCCCATTTACTTGGGAAATATTGGACAGTGTAATAAAACATTCCAAAATAATCAGTAAAGAAGAAGATGCTGAAGGGATGGATGATGAAACATCTCATCCCTTAGAATGCCTATTAATACTTTTATTAAAATGTTACAAAGCTGTGTCAAGCGCAGATAACGATGAAGCTGAGAAAAAAATTGTAAAAGCTGGAGAGATATTAATACAGCTCCAACAAGAGTATGATACTTATTTTATTTTTGTTATATTTTAAAGTTTTTTATTATATGTTCTTTTTATTGCTTAATTACAGCAAAGAATTTCATCAAGTGATAAAAGCAATTGAGCATGTTTTCTATGCTACAAAATGCTTTTTTTTATACGAGACTAATGATATGGATGGATTAGAAGAGATTTTACCAAATGTTATTGATATTAAAGATTTGAGTGATATAGAATCAGGTGCTTTGTATGGTTGTCAAAGTGTCATATGGTCTTGTTTAAACGATTTCGGTATGAACAAAGCAGTTGATACTGCTGGAAAAGCAGTGGAGAAAAATCAAGATTGTTCATTATGGCACTTTATTCTTGCTAAGAATCTTAGACGTCAAAGACGTTTAATAAATGTTTCATCTAGTGTATCAGATGCAGAAAGAAGACATTTTGAAATAGCATATGCTATGTCCAAAAATCACGTATTTGGAATATACTACTTACAAATGAGAACTGAAAGCTTTTATACATACAGTAGAGATAGAAATTATATGATGAAGAAAATTGAAAACGAAAAAGAAATAATCAAAATAGCAAAAGAAATTTTAAAAACAAAACCAAACAATTGTAAAGTGCTATTAAAATTAGCGCTTATGTTCCTGCGTGCAAACTCAGATGAGAGATTATTGGCAAAAGAATGTTTGGACGCTGTAAACAAAATAGTGCCAAATGGGTCTACATATTTGCATTATACCGCAATGTTTTATGAGCAAAGTGGAGACTATAAGGTATAACAGGATTATATAATATAATAATTTCATTATACTGTTTGAAAGAGATAATGAAATAATTCCAGTTAAATTCTAAATTTTATAAAAATTGTATAAAAATTTCTGATAATAATAAATGATAAGTATGAGTTGTGTAATATAAGTCGACATAAAATATAATTTTTGTATTTAAGTAAATTTTAAATCGTTGAAAACATATTTCTTTATCAATATCTATGTATCACATACTTATCGCTCATACTTATCTATTAATATCTCCAAAGTTTAATGTTTCTAATATCGATTCATTTCTCTTTACGTTCCTTTTAAAAATATACATTTTTTTTTAAAGGAAGCCTTAAAATATTTCAAAAAAGCTGCCGAATGTAATAACTTTGTAGCAGAGCTTTGCTATATACAATATGGTTGGGAAGTAGGAGAACTGGAACCATTGCCACATTTATTGCGAATGTTGAAAAAGTATGGGCAGTCAATTAAAGAACGACAAATATCTGTATTGCTAGCGATCGGAGTAACGTATTACTCTCTTCATAATGACATACCCAATGCAGCAGAATATTTTTTAAAAGCTCTTACTGTCGATCCACTGAACAAAAAGTTCAAGGTATTTACAATTAGATATAAAAATTGAAATGTGCGTGTGCATATATGACATGCACATAACTCTAAAAAAATATTTTTTAATTTATGCGATATATATATATATATATATATATATATATATATATATATATATATATATGCATAGCACTAGTTTAAATACTCAATGATGACTTATGAACTATTTTTTAAATTATTTATATTATTATCTTTTTCTAGACATTTTACAAGTATCTTGATTTCAAACACCACAGTATGTCATTTTTTTTAAGTAATAAATTTTGTCCTCTTCTCGAGAGGAGACATTCGGAGACACATCAAGAGATATGTAAAAAAATAAAAAAGCTCTTGAACGTAAAGGACATGAATGATTTAGTAGAAGAATTATGTGCCTTATCTGTGGATACCAAAGAAAAGTGTTCTTCTGATGAGTAATTTTGATTGAAATATCAATTAGAATTATCCAAGTATTTTTAAATCCAAGTATTGTTAATTATTGTTTAAATGTCAATTCCATATATTGACTTGAATTACAACTATAATTTTTTATTCCCTAGATGTTTTTATAAGTTTTATTATAATACTTTTGTTATATTTTATCTGTTTCAAATCATTAATTTTAAATTCTTGAAAATAAATATCTGGTATATTAAGTAACATATGGAGAAAAAGAAATTCTTGAAAGTTGGGAACACGAATGATTTAACGAAAGAATTGTATGCGTATCTTGTGTGCAGAATGAGGCAATTAAAGTAGCCACTAAAATAATTTATTTCTTTATCTAAATACATTTTACTGAATAATATTTTAAACATAAATGTTTTAATCTTAAAACGATAAAAATTATAATTTTATTTAATTTGATTTTGACTGACATTCTCAAAATTATTAAGATCATTTATCTTCTTTTAATAGTATTATGTAAATTGTTTTGTAGACATATGGGGAAAGATGATTAGAATGCATGAAGGATGGAAGAGTGAAATAAACTTACGTTTTATTTCTTCTCTTAATCTCTATGACATTCTCTTTTCTATACGCAATATCTATACGTTCAAGTTCATTATCAATGATATCTTTACAAGATATTAGTAAAAATTTTGAAATAAGCTTTGTAAACTTGCATTTGGCTTAAATAAATAGCTTTTAAGAATATAAAAACAATTTAAGTACTCTTTATATACATATTGCACATATAGAATTAAAGTATATATATGTATGTTATCAGTATTACTATTATACAGCTCTTATATCTAAACTTTACAAAAAGATACTGTTTTATGTAAACAATAAACTTTCTGCAATTCTAAATAATAAAGTAAACATGTACTTATGTCATGTTAACTTTTGATATTAGGATCTTTATAATCGTCACAAATAACGCCTAGTCGTAAGTTTTGAAATTTAATTATACAATGTGTGTGTAATCGAATCCGATTGTCACTCAAGGATCAAATTAATTAAAATTTGCGAAAATTTTTTCACCATCGTAAGCTTGCGCGTGAACAGTACATCTCATGATAAAATTTAAGATTTGCGAATTATGTTAATTAAGACAAATATCTTGTTGTAGTAATTATATATCCCAACGATATATAATTGTAAATCGATTTACACATTTCAAAGCAGTGAATGAACTTCCACATTAAATGAAATTTTCGATCTGTTTTCATGTCATCACTCCAATTGTCAATTGTAAAGGGGCCTTTTCAAGCTCGACGCTCATTTTCAGCGTCAAAAGACGTCACGTGACCAAAAATGACGAATCAGTATCTTTATTTTTGGTCACGTGACGTCTTTTGACGCTGAAAATGAGCGTCGAGCGTGAAAAGGTATAGTGCACGTAACGTATGCTATAGATTTTCAGCGCTGACTGTGAATTTTGCCAACACAGGCATCATTGGAGATGAAGGGGATTCCCGACACTATCGTCAGTTTATGTAGGCGTGGCAGCGTGAATTCGTGATACCATTTTATTCGCTTCTGTTCGCTTTTCTCAGTCAACGTATTGAATCTTGAGATCGGGTGCCAGTTTCTAAGAAGAAGAGGAAGAAGCTTCTCAGGCAATAAAATTGTCGTTAGCTGCATATATGCTTGTTAACAAATAAAATAAGACATTTGTTGTTGCGTAATAACTGATAACTGCGTAACACAAGCGCTTAGAGTTGAAATAGTTATTAGTACGTACATACACGTGTGTTACAATCAAAGAAAAGGTACGTACTATTTTGTATACATTGTTACATCTTTATACATAATGTGGATAGTATTTCTTTTTGGTAATTATTAAGTTTACCCTCTTCACCTCAGGTATCGATGAAATTAGACTCATTCGATTTGCAGGCAAGAGTGATTTTTACTGCCAGATTCGTTCGTTTCAAATAAAAACGCATCGAATGAGTCTAATTTCATCGATTTTTTAGGTGAAGGGACTAAACTTAATTACCGAGAATAATAAAATTTATAAAACAGGGAACAAAAACGGATGACCTATAGAATGTGCAACTAAGGTTAACTACGATTTTCTTTTGAGAATTTAATTACGAATTTAAAAGCATGTTTTCAATTGTGTCAATAGCAAATAATTTATTTTATATCAAGGACATGGCCGATGAACAAGAGAATATGAGTACAAAGGCAAAGCTATCAAAAACACAATGCCCATTTACTTGGGAAATATTGGACAGTGTAATAAAACATTCCAAAATAATCAGTAAAGAAGAAGATGCTGAAGGGATGGATGATGAAACATCTCATCCCTTAGAATGCCTATTAATACTTTTATTAAAATGTTACAAAGCTGTGTCAAGCGCAGATAACGATGAAGCTGAGAAAAAAATTGTAAAAGCTGGAGAGATATTAATACAGCTCCAACAAGAGTATGATACTTATTTTATTTTTGTTATATTTTAAAGTTTTTTATTATATGTTCTTTTTATTGCTTAATTACAGCAAAGAATTTCATCAAGTGATAAAAGCAATTGAGCATGTTTTCTATGCTACAAAATGCTTTTTTTTATACGAGACTAATGATATGGATGGATTAGAAGAGATTTTACCAAATGTTATTGATATTAAAGATTTGAGTGATATAGAATCAGGTGCTTTGTATGGTTGTCAAAGTGTCATATGGTCTTGTTTAAACGATTTCGGTATGAACAAAGCAGTTGATACTGCTGGAAAAGCAGTGGAAAAAAATCAAGATTGTTCATTATGGCACTTTATTCTTGCTAAGAATCTTAGACGTCAAAGACGTTTAATAAATGTTTCATCTAGTGTATCAGATGCAGAAAGAAGACATTTTGAAATAGCATATGCTATGTCCAAAAATCACGTATTTGGAATATACTACTTACAAATGAGAACTGAAAGCTTTTATACATACAGTAGAGATAGAAATTATATGATGAAGAAAATTGAAAACGAAAAAGAAGTAATCAAAATAGCAAAAGAAATTTTAAAAACAAAACCAAACAATTGTAAAGTGCTATTAAAATTAGCGCTTATGTTCCTGCGTGCAAACTCAGATGAGAGATTATTGGCAAAAGAATGTTTGGACGCTGTAAACAAAATAGTGCCAAATGGGTCTACATATTTGCATTATACCGCAATGTTTTATGAGCAAAGTGGAGACTATAAGGTATAACAGGATTATATAATATAATAATTTCATTATACTGTTTGAAAGAGATAATGAAATAATTCCAGTTAAATTCTAAATTTTATAAAAATTGTATAAAAATTTCTGATAATAATAAATGATAAGTATGAGTTGTGTAATATAAGTCGACATAAAATATAATTTTTGTATTTAAGTAAATTTTAAATCGTTGAAAACATATTTCTTTATCAATATCTATGTATCACATACTTATCGCTCATACTTATCTATTAATATCTCCAAAGTTTAATGTTTCTAATATCGATTCATTTCTCTTTACGTTCCTTTTAAAAATATACATTTTTTTTTAAAGGAAGCCTTAAAATATTTCAAAAAAGCTGCCGAATGTAATAACTTTGTAGCAGAGCTTTGCTATATACAATATGGTTGGGAAGTAGGAGAACTGGAACCATTGCCACATTTATTGCGAATGTTGAAAAAGTATGGGCAGTCAATTAAAGAACGACAAATATCTGTATTGCTAGCGATCGGAGTAACGTATTACTCTCTTCATAATGACATACCCAATGCAGCAGAATATTTTTTAAAAGCTCTTACTGTCGATCCACTGAACAAAAAGTTCAAGGTATTTACAATTAGATATAAAAATTGAAATGTGCGTGTGCATATATGACATGCACATAACTCTAAAAAAATATTTTTTAATTTATGCAATATATATATATATATATATATATATATATATATATATATATATATATATATATATATATATATACAGGGTGAATTTTAATGGTTTGAACAGCTTTTTACCATAAGAGCTGGGTTACCGATTCTACTATTCACACATTTATATCACACTTAGGCATTTAGTCACACAAACGGTCATTATAAGTATGTGTGTGTGTGTAGTAGAATCGGTAACCTAGCTCTCATGGTAAAAAGCTGTTCAAACCATTAAAATTCACCCTGTATATGCATAGCACTAGTTTAAATACTCAATGATGACTTATGAACTATTTTTTAAATTATTTATATTATTATCTTTTTCTAGACATTTTACAAGTATCTTGATTTCAAACACCACAGTATGTCATTTTTTTTAAGTAATAAATTTTGTCCTCTTCTCGAGAGGAGACATTCGGAGACACATCAAGAGATATGTAAAAAAATAAAAAAGCTCTTGAACGTAAAGGACATGAATGATTTAGTAGAAGAATTATGTGCCTTATCTGTGGATACCAAAGAAAAGTGTTCTTCTGATGAGTAATTCTGATTGAAATATCAATTAGAATTATCCAAGTGTTTTTAAATCGAAGTATTGTTAATTACACAGCCCCACAAAAAAAAGACATGGACAAACCACTTTTTTTTGTGGGGCTGTGTTATTGTTTAAATGTCAATTCCATATGTATATTGGCTTGAATTACACCATATTTTTTATTTTTTAGATGTTTTATAAGTTTCTTTAGTTTAATATTTTTGTTATATTTCATCTGTTTTAAATCATTAATTTTAAAATCTTGAAAATAAATATCTAGTATATTAAGTAACATATAGAGGAAAAGAAATTCTTGAAAGTTAGGAACACGAATGATTTAACGAAAGAATTGTATGCGTTGTCATCAGTAAGGAAAATAAAATAAAAAAAATAACTAATAAATTGATAATTATGATTTCAAAATAACATTCCATAATTTACAATTAGGATAGAATTCATAGTCTAGTCTTATTTCAAGACTGTTTTAAATAAAGTTTTAAGATGTTAAAACGACTCTGTAACTGGTTTATAACATTTCAAGATGTCTTTTATTTTGATCTATATTTTTGAGGCATTGTTTTAAAATACTTTTAAGATATCTCTTATCTTGAACTGCGTTTACATTTTCTAGTGAAATTAAGCAAAGAAATGCGTAAGAAAGAGACATAAGGAGCTGAAAAATTGTTTGCAATGACTTGATACTTGCATATAATTTCGTTAACGTTCTATTTTTCATCTTTTATATATGTATACATGTGTAACCGACCGATTTATGCGAAATGTGTAGAAACACATTTTGTCATACATCTGAATCTGAATTCGGTATATATTCAGAGGATAAAATGTAGATTTATAAAATATACATCTCGAGATGTCTATGAGACATTTCTCTTTTAAAAAAAAAATCTTGAGGATATCTTAAATTGAATGTAAAATTATAAGTGTTGCCGAGTAAATTTTGAGGGAACCTTGAATGCGCAGTTAAACGTAATTTGGTTGGCACCAGAGGTAAGAACCAATCACATTCTATTGTTACTTGAACGCTCAATGAGCGGCTCCAGTGCCGAATGCGCGATATCTCGCTTAACGGCCAATGATGTTGAGGACCGATTTGGACGTGAGAGAGTTGCGAGACGCGCGCGTCCACGCAAATGAAATTCAAACTTGATCGGACGAACGATGAATGCTGCTGGCGTGCGAGTGAGGATATACGACGAGGGAAAATGCATCCACGAGCACGAGACCGTCCCGTCTGACGGAAACGACTTGAGGACGTTAATGCGAAGTCTACGGGACACGCAGTCGGAGGTTAACCATGTCTTGACAGCGCTAATTCAACGGCGAGACGCGTCCGGTAGCGCGCGAGGTAACTCGATCGACGCGTAATATCTGCTATAAGTAAATTCTTTCCCCTCCATACGTAATCTACAGTTCGATTTTCACAATTTAAAGCAGAAATGGCGAACCGATCGATTTCTTCAGACGAATCGGACTCTGTCGAGGAGGAAGAGGAAGAGGAACGTGAAACGTCAGCTAACCCCAAAAAATGCAAGTTGTCGACCTAAATTGTATATTCCGTTAATAAATATTATATGTTGTTGATAATCTCTAACGAAGCATCCGAATGCCGTTTCCCGATTCCACTTGTGTCATTTCCACATCGTAGAATATTTCTCCCGGATCCACTACGGCTGCCGCCGCCGCCGCCGATGCCTGCGATAACAAATGGCTAGAAGGCGATAACACGCGTGTGACCGACAGCCGTTGATCGACGACGAACGTGGCGGTGCGCACAGCCTGGGAGCTGCCGAAGCTGCGATACGACTTGATAATTCGCCGTTGCACCCACGTCAGATTAATTATTTCCTACATTCAGACGGGCTACTCCGTTTCTCAGATTCAGCTGTGCGTTTGCACCGACAGTGGTGTTCATAACCTAGCGAGAGCGTCGCGAAGACGATCCTTTGCCAGCCAGTATTACCACGCGGCACCACGCTGCTTCTGTTCACCCGTCTCTTGGCGGTAGTCGTGGTATGCTTTGTCAGTTTTCAATTCGCCTACTTATAAAGGCATTAAACAGAAAACAAGCAATGGGCAGCTGTATTTATGTCCATTTCTACCAATGCGGATTAACTTTAATCGAGATTTAAGTAATTCTTAAAACTAGAAAGAGATGGAAAGTAAATAGAATCGCGATTAAAGTTAATCTGCATTGGTAGAAACGGGTAGTAGTGATTTATTAAAAAAAAAATGTATATATAACTCGGGTACTCATATATATCCAAATATGTACATATACATGCATATGCATACATAGCTAAACAAATAAAATGTTTGTATTATGCAATTTGTTAGCAAAATAGATTGATCGCCTCTGCATTAGGCTCATGTTGTTGATGTAATCTGACAGCTAGCAGAAATAGAACGGAACCGAATAAAATCTGTAATCATCTTGTAATTGTTTAAATCGTTAAAATGGTAGGACAAATTACTGTCAGATTTTGGTTTCTATACTTGATTCGTAATCGTAGCAATTTCTATTGTATTTTTGCTGGAATCTTGTCGACTTTGCAAAATGTGTTTTCAACAAATCTGCATGTATGTGTTATGTATGTAGCAATTACCAAAAAATTCCTGAAACTTAATTTTCTATGTCAGAAAACTATTTTGTACATCTTTTTTTCTATCGCTTCTCTTTGAAATTAATAACTGTAAAAGTCATGATAAAATTTCTGTTATATTTTGTTTCTGCCAAAGGCTGATTATTGGAATTTTTATTTTTTTTTAAGTGGGAACATGTCTACTATGTTGTCAAACGAGGCTCAACTGCGTTACATGATAGAATGGTTTCAAGAATGGTCCGAAATGCAGCGGAATGATTTTCTGGGCGTGTTGTTGGAAAATTGCGGCCCTTCCGGACTTGTGAATGGACTGGTGGTTGGAATGGAGAAATTGGGTTGCGAAGGTTCTGACAGACCTCCAAGCTTGTTTCAGTGTCGTGTCAAACTCTTCAGAGAATGGAGTAGCAATTGGTCGCAATGCGAGAAAGATTCTTTGTTGGCAGCTATTAAAAATACGGATAGTAAGTTTGCTGAAAAGTATGAAGAAAGATTATCATCATTGGTAGAAGATAAACAGTAATAAGCAAGTATCTTACACTTACAACTTGCAAATTCCAGATAAAGATACAGCATTTTTAACTGTTTTTTTTTAATTAATATAAATTTGAGAGAAGTTTGTTCTTTTATATTTATATATTTATTTCTTTTTAAAAAGCGCACATACATATACATATATATATATATATATATATATATATATATGTATGTATATATAATTTAATATGAAGATGTCATAAAATCATTATTAATCATTTATCAAATTGTTTGCATAACAATTACATTGTTATCAAAATTTAGTTAATGCCCTTTTCAAGATAAAAAAAATTTTCTCCAACTCCCTTTGATATAAAATATTTTTTAAATATACCTTTTTGAGATAGATTTATGTTGTAGCTGATATATTTTAATAAAAATTGCTCAAACCAAAATAAGTAATATAATTGTACAAACATTTGCAAAATTGTACATCTTTTTCTAATCTTTTCCGATATTAGAAATATACTTTTCTATATACATTCCTCTATCTTTGCATTTCATATTCTTCATACTTGAACATTGTCATTATAATCAAGTTTCATTTATATTAATAGTTATTAGATTTTATATGCATATATATATATATTTATATATAAACGGCTGTAAAAATAAGATAATGTAAATTAAGGATTATTTTAGATTTAAGAAAGGTATATGTAATTAATTTTTTAAGAAAAATTAGAGAATATTTTATACTTTCAAAACTTATACATACAATGAAATAATAATACTATGTGTATTAACAATAATTATATAGTTCCAAGAATTTTTTAATAACTTTTAACAAAATGAAAATAAGTGATTCTTTGATAATAAGAAATCCGATTTGTGACATTCAAAATCTTAGGTTAGTTGTGTTTTTCACGAGTTTAAACTTTAAAATAATAAAAACAAATTTTTCTTAAATTAATCCTATATTATAAAAAAATTTAAACTTGTACTCTTTACAATCTGTGTATAGAAAAAAAAAATATATATATATATATAAACACACACAGAAATTTTTGCGATGGATACAAAAGACTTTATTGTATTACAATAATACTTTCCTTAAATATATTATTCATACTATGTCAGTAATAACTTTTTTATCTTCCTTTTTTTCCAAATACTTATCCTTTCGGTTCTTGTTGTAACCACTTTAAGCATATCGCTTTAATTGCACTTTGACCGAGTCTATCTGATTCTCTTAAAATCCTCCTTATATCTTGAGCTCTAGAATGCTTAACTGCAAGCAAATACGCAGCCTTCAATTGTTTACTTTCAATGTATGCATTTATCTGCAAAAGAAAATATAGCGAAATATATAATCAGTATTCGAAATATCTCTCTCTTTCTCATTACATGAATGTATTAATACAAATTAATATAATTGAAACAAATTGAAATTGAGAGAATCTTACTCTAAGTTCTGTGTCGGTTATTAGTCTAATTAAAGTATCTAGATGATTTTTGAGTATCGGATTCTGTTCGCTGTACGAATGAGTCAACAATAACTTCACACAATGTGCCAAGACATGATCAGAAATTATGTGAGCATTAGGTGTTCCGGAACTGCGGCAACACTTAATCAATTGCTCGATTGCAACTATGTTATTTTTTAAAGCCAATACATGGCCAGCTAAAGAATACACCTTTTGTTGTGGAAGATTATAATCTGCAAAAATTAAAACATTAAAAAAATTTACTAGTAAGTTTATCTATAACAGCATGTTATTATAAATTTATTGTATTTTGTGTATTTTATATATATATATATATATATATATATATATATATATATATATATATATACACGAGTATGTGATCTAATCATTTTATTTATCTAAAAATAATCGCATATATATTTGTATTAATGATAAATTACACTTATGTATTGCTACCTTGTATTATTCTGAAAGCTATGCCGAATCCCTCCCCAATATCACGGCCGCACAATATAGCTAGGACGGCCAAATGTATCTTCTGCTGTTGATTGCCGAATAATGTAGGTAATTGAAGTGTCTGCGAATTATCACTGTCAATATCTGGGAAGAGATTTAAAAATTCAGTCGAGATCCTTTCTTCTTTTTCACAGTTTGCTAGAAATTTGACGATTTCCGTCTGTCTGCATATAGTATTAATATGTCTATCTATCTCCGAGGGTTCCATCTCCATCGCTAAAATACTTTGGCTAGCATTATGACCAGAGCTTATGTTCTTCCTTCTCTGAATCAAGCTCTCCATTTGCAATTCCGACTCCAAGTGCTGTTGAGCGTCTTGTAATAAATGCGCCCTATTGTGCAAGTCTGAATAGGTGTTCGCTTCGTTAGTATAAAAACGGATGCATGTCATTGACGCTCTCACGCAGTCCCTCATAAAGAGCTGTATCTGGTATAAAATATGCCAATATTGTTTTCTTTCCATAAAATGACAGACGGATATCAAGTACTTCCTCCAAATGATCAAAGTGGGTTCTTTTGTCCTCATCGCGCTGTGAAGTTTCTCGACGTGGCCATTTCTCAAACAGTACAAGTAAACCGCGTTAAGAAACAAATCACATTCTATGTCGTTGTCTAAAATGTACTCTAGGCACTTGTCAAACTCTTTATGCTTTAAAAAGAATTGTAAGATGGAAGTGTAACTTCCATACGTCAACAGATAGTATAGACTTTCTTGATAGTAAACTGTCTGATTAGCGGGTATTAAATATTTAACATTAAATTGATTTTGACTAACAGCTTTCAAGCTATTGAGCGTCTGTAAGATTTCTTGCGCCACATCGGACTTGAGTTGCGGACCTGGATGCTGCGTTCGGGATCGATGTATGCTCAAGTTATCTAATATTTGCAGGATCTCCGTTAACAATGGCGGATCTTTCAGCGGCCGACACTTGGAATATTCACTCCTCTTTGAGTGACAGGCCGCTTTTTCCGTCACCGATATTTCATCTCTCTTCGGCGTCGTTTCCGTCAACTCTATCTTGGGGTTTTTGATTGGCTCTTTGGAATAAGATAGCACGACCCAATCGTCGAGATCCTCGTGCACAATTTTGTCGAGGCAATGATGGAACTTTTCTTTCGCCTGTTCCAAGTGTCCCACTTTTAAACAAGCTTTTCCCCAAGCAGCCCATACGCCCTGTGTGTCCAATCCTGCCTTTGTACTGACGTCCAACGCCAACGTCCAACGCTCTTTCTCGGTGAGGAGATCGCGCAATTTTCTCAGTGTATGCTCATCGAGGTCATCGGTCGGTATAAGAGCCACACAATCGGATTGGACCAAAGTCGCGATTAGATCCACTTGCGAAAGGAACCGATCGCAGTGTGCAAGGCCGGTATTAAAACCAAATTTCGCACATTTCATCTTAGCCGCGACTAACAAAGAACGTATCATCTTGATTATCACTGCGTGATCGATCTCGGGATTTATCCTGCCGTCGTTAACAGGTTGGAGCAATCGCTTCATTTCATCGCAACGATCCAAGAGGAAACTGTGCAGTAAAAGAATTATTTTTGACTTATTTGTTAGAAATTAAACACACACGCACACATATACATATATTTAACATTCTTAAATGTATTCTCTTGCCTGAGAAACTATTACCTGGTATATATTTTAGGATCAAAGTGCAAATTAAGAATAGCAAGACACAACGAAATATTTGGCGCATATTCGAACGAGAATTCTTCCCTTATAGTGCGATTGTGTTTTTCGTCTCTTGTCAATTGCCAATAATCAAATAGCTCACTGCTGGATGTTGACGGAACACTTTGTACTGCACGCATTTGCAACACCGTTTGATGTTTGCAATCGTCGCATACGCGTACCAGCATGGAACTAGGGTAACCAGCAACTTGCATGCGATGCTGAGAACACGTGGCACAAACAACACGTCCGCATCGTCGACAGTGGTGTCGTCTGTTAAACATCGAAAATATCACAGCCTTGCAGCAATCGCATTCTCTTGCCTATTAAACAAACGATTTTGTTACATAAATTTGAAGTACATTTGGAAAGTACAAGTATAAAATAATTTTTTTCTTTTGGATAACTTTAAGAATAAAGTTTTAATATTGACACACGCATACACAAATATATAAATATATAAATATAAATATATATATATATATATATATATATATATATATATATATATATATGTGTGTCAATTGTAACATATATATATATTTTTTTTTCAAATTACCCTATCATTTGGGACCCATTCCTCCTTAGTTGGTACGTTAACAGGCATAATAAATTCATTATTTTCCGTCTCAAGATTAGATTGTGAAATATTTCTGGTCTTATTTTCGGTACCGTCACGATGGAACGATACGCGAAAGTCCAACGACTTTTTAGCGTAAAATCTTATAGTTTTGTCAAAATTGCTGATGCCTATATCGGGATATTGCAAAGCCTCGTGTAGCGTATTCAAAATCTTTTGAATATTTTCAAATTTACTATTCATTAATAATTGCTCCAGCATCAATAATGGCTCTTTTATTAAATGAATATATAATGCTCTGTCTTTATTTTCCAACATGTTCAAAATTTCTAATCTCACCAGAGTTTTTCGATACTTTGATTGCTCTATTATTCTGCAGTGATCCAATAAATAGTTAGCGATAAACTGCAATGAGCTAATGGATTCTAATTTCTTGAGAACTCCTTTACATATCTTCACTGATTGGTTCAATGGTAACGCTTGAAGAAACTAAAATATTTATTACCGAATTATCGACAGGTATATCTAAGGATATACGTTTTTTATAATAAATACTCTTGTATACCTTTAAAGCTTGCTTCAAACCTTGCTGCTCATTTTTTAAAAGGCCTATTAGAAAATCTTGAATCACAGGAGTTTGCATCTCCAGAGAAAATGCTTGACACTCCAACCACTCCAAACATAATTCAAACTGATCCGCATCAATCAGGGACTTGATGATCTCAAATGGATCGATCTTTTCTGTACAATATACGATATCGTACCATGTGCTATTTGATCTACTCATGCAATACGGAATCATTTTATGGAAGATCGTTATTCTGCGCAAGATGCCACTCATCCGATGCTTGCAATGCGCTGGCAATTTGTGACTATGTTCGTGCTGCAACGCGTGGCTCAATGCATGCTCGCACAAAATCATAGGCCACTTGTCAACGTTGTGCAATATCATTTGCGCCAGTATATGTATATCTTTGATTTGGTATAGATATTGCAGCATTCTCGTGATAGACAGGATACCCAAGTTAGAAAGCATGTGACTTAGAATCAGATCCTTAAACCGCTGCAATTCTATATTATACTTCATGATGCTGTCAGTTAGAGCGTTTAATATCTCTAAAGAATTCTGCCAATTGTAATCTTTCCTAAGCCCGAAGTAATGCCATAAGTCGTGCACAGGCACGTTATCATGAATAGCGGCGAGAGTTTGATTATTGTTAAATAAGAGTTTCAATTTGTCAATCCACGAAGAATTCAAGAGATTCTCGAGACATGCGATACGTTCTATATTATCATAATTGTTTTCCAAAATAGTCGGATTTTCGTTATGCATCCTCTGAATAAGATAAGAGAGGAGCCAACAATGTCTTTCCAGATATTGCAATAAGCTAGGTCTTAGTTTCTGAGTCTGCCAAAATAATGTCTGTATGACATTTGTGGTTGTAACGCTAGATGTATTATCTTTGGAATATTTCAACATCACTTCGTACGTATAATCAGACGTCGTGTATTCCACATCTACATCTCCGTTTAATATTTCGAGATCATCTACTGAATGCAAATTCCTAACATTTGTTGTTACATCGACATCACGAGTTCGTGAAAACGTGCTTCGATATCGCCTCACAAGATCGGGCAAACTGATTTTTCGCTTTGATGCTCTATCTACAGGCATGTCATCAGGCGACATTGATGAATAATATGCGATATACGCGTGAGCCGCGTTATTCAATGCATCGTTCAATGTCTGCGCCTCGTACACCTACAATATTGAGTACATTGATCATATCCATCTGTTCAACTTGTCTGATCAACTGATAAACAATTTAATTGAGCGTTAGCTTACGCGAATCTCAGGTGTGCCGTAAAATTCATTAGCCATGGCAAAGATAATCTTTGGATTCTGCACGAGGTCCAAGTCCTGCCATGCCAATTCGTTAAGCTCCTCCACACGTGTGAAAAATTTAAGGTCGTCGGCGAGGCTACCCAGTAACTTGGATCGGAGAGCGGCGAGCGTCACCAAGCCCAGATCACCGATCATGTAACCGATCGATGTCAAGGAGATTGTATGCTTCAAACTTTGGAAAGGCGGATCCTTAGACCACACGTCCAAATTCGCATGAAGAAACATGACATTCCAAACGTTCAAAAAGAATGTTAACGTTTCATTTCCTACGGATAATTCACCGAGATCGAGATTGGCGAAGCTCGATGTCTTATTTAGAATCATCCGTATGTCCGTGTGATCAGAGATGTTTCTCAAGTACGAATAATCCAAATGTGATCGGCCCGAACTTACGTTGTGCAAAACCTGTACAAGTTCTGCCAATATTTCCGAGACACATTGATTCGGTCCTTTAACTGTGACACTTTTGATATTCTATAAAAATGATATTCCGTATTATACACTATACTAATCACTACGTATTGTTAATTGACAGTAAAAATTGCGTATTTAATAAAGTCGTACCGATTCCTCATGGTACTGATTCAATATAATGCATTCAGAATCTTTGATACGGTTGCAATTTCTTTCATTATAACAAGAAATATTCGGACATGCATTTACAAGAATGCTGTATATCAAATTCACTTGTAAATTAAAAGCGACCTTTTCGAGCTTATCTGGCTCCGTGTTCAAATCGAATATCTGATATCCAAAATAATGATATAATGGAGTCTTTAATAAATCAGACACCGCCTGTACATTAGTGTCGTCTGAAAATGAAATAATAAACAATTAGTACAAGTCTGATTAGTTTAACGAATGAATTAAGGTAAATAAACGAATAGATTTATTAATACCTGGAATAATAGTGGCTACAAGTCGCAGATAAGAGTAGATATTGTAAAGACATTTTTCGCCATTAAAGATATCAGATATTTTTTCTATCGTTTTCAATCCCAAGATATAATTATTGTCGCGACATCGCGTCTCTGCATTCTCCGCTCTCTCGAGATTATACAACGTTCGATAATTATTCTGAAATTCGCACCAGACGGCATCGTTCTCTTTCCATTCCTTTACGTATAATGGAATTCTAGCATCATACAGTATAGTTGTCACAGGCGTATTATTTTTATTTTCATAAAACAATTGACAAATTCTCGAAAAGAAGCTTGCGTGAACAGGGCTGTCAAACGTTTCACAGAGCTTCAAATACTTTGTGGCTACATCACATAGATTACTCGAGATCTGATACGTTTCGCTTATAGTCAAACTTAGATCCAGCACACTAAGAGTTAATATTTTGTCGCTATGTAGGATATTTGTATCCAACATTTGTAAACGTACTTGTTGAGACGCTAGAAACGTTTCAAGTTGATTGATATATCTAGAGGACTGCATACCTTCTTGTGCAGCGAATTTTATATTCTGAAAACACATTATAAGACTTGCATCTAATACCAATATTTCACAGTAAGATTTAACATACAATAATACATGTATATATAAATAAATAAATAAATATATATATATATATATGTATACATAAATTTTTACCTCTAGTGTGGATATTGTTGAGCTTTCTTTAGAAAAATCTATTGTATCTGAAGTATAAATGTGTTTATATGTATTCTGCTTAAATTTGTGAAGTGCTTCTGAAAATCGAATCTCGCCGTCTAATTGTGTGTTTTCCATGTGGAACATCTAAGTAATAGAATTTATAATTAAACAACATTAGAAGAAACTTGAAATGTTATATCAAAAAGCAGCTGCGCTTTTAATAATTCAGATTCGTGTCTTACAAACAATTTCTCATGCAGTTAAGTAAACTTAAAACAATTGTCTATATTCTATAATTCAAATTATATCTTGATTAAAATTGCAATAGTGATCCATTATAGATCGATATGCGGGATATGAAGGTCTTTGAGATTGCGCTGGATGATGCGAATTACGACGAGGAAAGCGAAAATGAAATGATTCAACCGCAAGATCTCGCGGATATTAAATCTCTCGCAGAAGACGAAGGCAAATACGAACCATTACATTCTCACGTAAAATATTACAATGAGCGTAACACCGAAAGTGAAAAACAATATCCAAATATATTTCTTTACTTGCGACCACACACGAAAGAAATATTCAATTTGGAGGGAGAAAATAAACCATTCGTTGCTGGTTTTAAGCATAATTTGGATAAGGTAAATATTTTACTGGAAGAAAGAATTAAACGTTTTCTTTATACATGTATAAAATTATTAAAAATCTATGCTTTTGAATTAGTATTTCTTCAAAACCATGCAGCGGCAAACTGCTGGTGTAGCATCAATTAAAATAACAAATCATACTGATTCTGAAAAGAACAAGAAAAGTGTGCAGAATTTTAAAAGATTACAAAATTACAAAATAAATACAACAAATGTTGCCACAGGTATAATTAACGCGATTACTAATAGATACTAAATAAATTATTAATCATGATATATCAATGTCAATCAATGTCTCTCATCGTAGTATAGAATATTAATAAAATGAAGGCAGAAGAAATAAAAAATAGTCTTCTATTGTCAAACAAACAGACAAAAGTATAAAAAACGTTCGAGTAAAACGCGAAGAAACAACAAACTATTATAAAACAACATTGAATGAAGAAATAGATTTTTTCCAAGCGATAACAGATAGGAATGTAACAACTGGTGAGACAGAAACGATAAAATATTTAGCGAAAACGCCAGAGACACATATACAATATAACTTATACCAAGAATATGATCAAGAAACTACGAGTAAAGCGACAAAAAATATTTTGAAGCAGATTTCGATCTCGGAAAGATCTACTTTCGCAGATAACGAGAGTGCTTATGAAGAATCATATGATTACGATAGATTCAAAATGGAATACGAGCAGCAGCTAGAATCTGACATAATGGAAGGGAAAGTATTGAATTATTCTGAGAAGGAAGAAGCGAAGAATATGCTGAAAGGAGCATTGAAAAGAATAGTGGATTTGAAACGACCTAAGAACTGTACGAAGGAAGAATTAAGTCAGATTGGAATTAAAGCGATAGAATGCCTTTTACAAGATTATCAGCACGCGAAAGACATGACGACTGCGAAGATGGTCCTTTCAAGGACATGGTTGGTGTTCAGAGTTTGGTTGTTAATTTATATTTGTTTGGCAATTCCCTGTTGGTGTCAAAGAGGTGATTTCATCAGCTATTCCTGCAGTGAATCTTTTCTTGAAAGGATTACTTACTAGTATATGGAAGTATCATTACAAAAATTCTACTATATTTTTCTTTCAGGATGGTGCTGCTGCTGTTTCCGTTGTACATTTTGTTTTCCACGAAAAAGGATTATATTTGTCAAACAATATTATGCAATGAATCCACCTGGTATTTTTGTGAAAGATTTAAAAAAGAAGAAAATTATGAAAGAGCCTGTTAAATATGAGGCTACTGAACACGAATACATCGAGTATAAGACTCTCGAAGATGCGATAAGGAATATATGAATATATTAGCATATAGAGCATTCGTTATCTATCTAATCTAATCGTATGTAATCTGACAAATTCAGTAACCGTTGATTAGAAACTCTTTCGATACAAAAAGTAGAAACATTTCCTTGGGTGTACGGACGAAAAATGTTTTATATCTTCGGATCATGATGCTAATAATACCAATATTTGTTAATTATAATTATATATTTAACGTTATAATTATATTAAACTTTATTAATAAATTTAATATGACTTGTTCATGTAGACGTTAGTAGTCAAGTAAGACTAGTGAAATGTTTGTTCAATTTAAATCCAATCTGTATAGAAGGAAGACACAAAAGTTGTACAGTATTGTGCATTATTTGCATATTATATAAAACAACATTACCTTAACTACTTCTTGTGCTTTTTGAAAATTGCCTTTCCATAAACAATGCAAGATTAAACTCTCTTTCGAAGCCAGCATTAAATTTATCAAGGACAGTTTGTTTTTCGAAGACAAACAATCTGCTGTTGCTGCAGTTATCTTTAAATATTTTCTGCGTTCATTACTGCCCAATACGCTGGATTCCGAACTACTATCAGACTTAACTTTAGTTTCATCCGAAGCACTGTCTTTTTTATAAAAAAAAGTATCTCTCTTGATGCGATGTGGGAAACTTGGTTTTTGAGAGTTTATAGATTCTGTTTTATGTGTAACAGAGGAACTATCAGACTCATCTTGTGGAATACCAACATTTTGAATAAAATGAGATCCCATATGGAATTTCAATCTCCAACGAGTATCCGTCAATGTTGTTGTAAAAATGGATATTCTTTCACGAAATTGTTGCATTTCTTCGTGCAATGCTTGCAATTTATCGATTTCTTCTGTCGTGACCAAAGTATTCTTCCATAGATAATACAGCATGTCTCTTACAGCATATTTATTAGCTATGAAACCTGACTTTTCATATTCTACCGACTTACGAATATTGCAATCATCATCTTTGGAACTGGCATTTGTAACATTGAAATCTTCACAACGTAAAAATAATAAGGAAAATACACTCTCCATTGTCTCTATCCTTGCTGATAGAGGGAATAATGAGGATAAGTTTGACATCATGTCAGTGAAATATTTAGTAATTTGTTTATACTCTGTGTTGTAAGATTCACACAAGAAAATAGCTTTTAAGGCGCTTATTAGGCAACAATATGCTTGGAAGCTCATAGATTGGTTCAGAGAAGTTTCCTTCAACAAATCTTGGATGTCATTGTAATCTTGATCATGTATATTTGTTGTCAGTTTCAAGACGAAAAGTATATTGTGTTTTTGCAAAAGGGATAAAATCTGTTTTACAGATACTATCTGTTCAATTGCATCAGATTGCACATCTTTCAATTCTTTGATATCTAATTTCATATTTACAAAATGTCTTTTTTTCCACTGTAAAATATATATTATAATTCTAATATGGCTTTTTAAGAATATATATAATTTGTTTAAATCATAGTCATTGTACAAGTCAGGATAAGACTTCTCTAAGAGAAAGCTGATGGATTCACAGATAAAAATACTATTGTCATAGCTTTCATTAGTATTGGTTACTTCCTGCGAACAATTGTTTAGTGTTTTAAACAATAACACTGGATACAATCTCTTTAATAAATCACATGATAACAATAATTCGACTTGGCTATATTTTTTTTTCGTAGTCAAGATATAACATATATTCTGTAACATAAAAAAATTTATTCCAAGTCATGTAAAGTGTAAGTATGTAATACGTCTGTTAGTTGTCAAATTGTTTTAATTAAAATTATAAAGGAGCTTAAATTGTTTTAATTAAAATTATAAAGGAGCTTAAAATATGAAACTTACCAAAATATCATTCAACCAATGGAATTTTCTTGTACATGTTCTTTTAAGTAATTCCTTCTTGCACAAAGAAATTTCAGAATTTTCTGTTAATTTAAATATACCTTCACTTATTTTATATGCTATGAGCAAAGTAGTAGCATTCTCATGACATGCATGTGTCTCATTCCAAAATGAAAGCCACTCGCTCAATAGTTTTTCATTTTTCCTTGAATATAATGTAAATTCAATATCTTTAATATGGTGCAACTTTGAAAGCATAGGACAAATTATCTTTAGAAATTCTTGAGTGTCCACATCTATATCTGTTTTTGATAAAAGGCATAAAGCCATTTGTAAAGAATTGCCATAACTGGCCGAATCAGCTTCAGAAGAGGAATTGATCGCTATATGATTCAAATACCAACTTCTTCTGGCTGGAATGTGTTCTAGGCATGACTTCAAAGTATAAAAAGAGATATTTTGTAATTTGCTAGCAACATCGTATACATTTGAAATTAAAGATATTAATTTGTTTATAATCCAGCATACAATTTCCATATTATCATAAATGTTATCTTTTAGAAATGTAAGGATCTTTTGAAATACAATACATGAAGTGTCTTTTATACTTTCCATGCTTATTCCTTGAAGAAACATTAACAATTCCTAAAAAGTAATTTTGCTTTTAAAAACTAAAACAATGTGGTGATAAAAAAAAACATTTTATTCTAGAAGAGGAATACCTTATGTAAGCAATCTGGTACATTATCACATAGCTCTATTGCATTTTTTATTTGTATGCAATCGAATTGCGTATGAATATTGCATTGTATATTGCAATCAACATTGGATGATTTGCCATCTATAAGTTTCCACAACAATATATAGGCAATCCATTGGTTCTGCTCTTCATTCGGAGAATGTCTATAAACACATGTATATTGTAAAATAATAAAAGCAACCGGTGAGATAGTTTAATTCATGAGTAAAGCGTACTCACATCAAGCTCTCAATTACAGTTTCTAATTCTGACAAGTCGACGCAACACGTGTGATGAAATTCTTTCAAGAAATTGTTGTCATTGTTTACATAGAAAATATTTAAAGATGTATACCATAATCGAGATGAAATGCATTTGTTCAATTCCAACACTCTCGTTTGCTTTGACATTGTTCTCTTTAACAATGTTGTATGTGACATGTTATTATACTATATATTTCTTTCTCCTCCTCTTCGACTAGAAGCCTATCTTAGGTCTGTTCTTTTTAGGTGAACTGGCTGCACTGGTTCAGAAATTATCTTTCTCCTTCCCATACGGAGGGAAAAGGATAACCCCTGAACTAGTGCAGCCAGTTTAGTTAAACAGGTTCTCAAAAAGAACAGGCCTCTTTTTTAGCTAAACTGGCTACACTAGAGTCCTATAATCAGAGAAGCGACATTAGCAAACTCCTTTTGATTGGTCAATTGAGTCACGTGGTTTAGTCGCCATTTTGTGTACCACTGTCGGGCTTCATATACAACAAAATAGCGTGCTCCGTACTATTCAGTGCTACATAAAGAGACAATGCAATTAGAAATTATAAAATAAAATCTTATTTTATATAATATGTAATACTATTATATTATTATGAGTCTGTTTCTCCAATGTCAGTTAACTTTAACCTATATGATTGTCATGTGACTGTGTGCTCCAAACCCGCTTTGTGACGTCACCAGCTGTTACAAGCTCATGGACACTCACTCACACACTCACGGATCAGTTCCTAAGGTACACAAGATGGCGAACCAAAGTCATGGTGGGGGTAAATGTCGCTTCTCTGACTATAGGACTCTATCTAGAATCAATTTCTCATTGGTTGTTAGAAATATATGAGCAAGAGCACACCTTGTGTATTTTCACCATGGCTTGTCCTGATCAGATTGGGCGCGCAAATACACGGTGTCAGCTGTAATGTAATGAGTGTTGAAGTGTTTGCACGTATTCCATTATAATTCTGTATTTTATTTTCTGTATGTTTATGAGAAGAAACTATGTAGATTCTGTTTTGTTACATAAAATTCATGTTTTTATTTCATTAAAACTAGAAACTAAAATCTTACATTTTTGATAATGGCATGTATCATACCTTCTTCAGTAGTTACTGATCTCACGCAAGTTTATTCAGGTAAAATAAATTTTAATGGGAAAGATCACGATGAATCGAGTATCTCTAAAGATATTAAAAAGTTCAACGACGAACAAATAACACAAAGTGAAGAACATGAAGAAAATATTGAAAAAAACGTTAGAGAAAGTGTTTGTAGCGTGTTTATGTCGTCAAATGAAGAGAGCTGTTGTAACCAGGAGAAGTTAGAAAGTAATGAAGCTTCTATCATAATTAATAAAATTCACCCAAACGACGGAATCAATCTGAACAAATCCAATAAAGAAAACGAATTAAGAATTGATTATACTAAATCTTGTGATAACAATAGTAACACTATTAAAAAAATATTGAAGAGTAATTTAAGTCTCGCAGACAATGATTCCACAGAAGAAATTAATTTAGATGAAACATTAAACAAAAATTCTATTACTGACGATGAATATAGTCCTGGATCACCTGAATACTTGCAAGCTGTAGAACATACAAACAGTTTGAAAAATAAACATCTAAGAAGAATAATAGACAGCGAATCTGAAGACGATGTAACAAGCGAGAGTAACAACTTTCCTCAAACAATTCACAATACTATAAGCACTGCAAGTAGCCATATTATATATAAGCATTATCATTATTATGTTGAAATTTTTAAATAATATATAAGAAATGTAACAATATTATATTTAAAATATGTCTCGATTGTCCTTATTATAGGCTGAAAGTTATCAAGCTTTAATAGATTCTGAATCAGAAGAAGAAGTACAGAACAAAGAAACAGAAAACAATACTTATGTCACACCTGAAGAAACATCTGAAAGTAAGAATGTTAAAAAAAAATTTGTTAAAAAGAGAAAGGTATGTATAGCTCTTGGACATATTTTAATTTCTTATCAGTATACCAATGCCACATAGTCATTTAAAAAATTTTTTTAAATTTAATTAAGTGGCCACAAATCTTGGATCACACTAACATAGCATTTATTACAAAATATAAAATTTTTTTAACTAATGACTATTTTTATAATGTAGGGTTCTATAAGAGCTTCTAAAGATGAAGCACGGCGTCAGATACATAGTGAGACCCAACGTTTATTAAGAGAGACTGAAATTTCTTTACCGTATCATAGACCAAAACAACGTACATTACAAGAATTCTTGAATAGAAAAAAAATATCAGCTGCTCTTCCAAAAGCACCTTCAACAGCTGCCAAGCTTAAAATGTCATCTGCAATAGTAAGGTAAGCGTTTGTAAATATAGATTATAGATGAATTATATATAAATTTATGTGTATGTACGTAGAGGGTGTTCCACTTTAACTTTCACTTTGTAATTGTTGTAATAACTCGAAAATATAATTTTGGTAAAAAATGTTTCGGACAAAAGTTGCATGGCTTGGATACCTACAAATTATAAATTATTGATTTTTCGACAATTTTACTTTAATATTTTTATACACAGAATAACTATTAGAATCATGTGATATAAAAAATATAATTATATATTTTTTTAATAGAGATGACTTTTATGTAATTTTGAAAAAAATTGATTTTTTTCAAAAATTAATTATAATTTAGGCTTCTTCAAACCTTACAATTTTTGTCTAAAACATTTTTTCCTAAAATCTTGTGATTTTCAGATATTTGACTGTTAAGATTAAAATGAATCACTCTATATAATATGGCTGTTATATTTTTATTCTTATGGTGATATTTGACGACCGACTAAAACCTATTTTTATATACATATAAGTGTTAAGTTTTATAGCCTCTATAAAATGTAGAAAATTTAAAATATACGTATATACTATTTAGTTATAAGAGAAACTCGTGGAAAGTTTCTTTAGGGGGAATTGAGAATATTATAGTATACTAAATATGTATATATAAGAAAAAGCATTTTATATTATTCCTTTTTATTACAATCTATAAAGTTAATTTTCGAGAAAATCGATTTTTCGAAATCATATAAAGGTCATTGTTATTTCTTTTAATAGAGTTATATGATTTTCTTTACACTTCTTTACACTTCTTGTCTAAGTTTGAGCACCCTGTATGTATGAATGTATATATATATGTATGTATTATAAAATTATAAATTATGATTTTTAACAGCCAAGTCCTCGTAGAAAAGGAAAAAGAAGCAGAATTTTTTTATAAATCTTCAGATTCGGAGGATGATATGCAACAGACTATGTCTTTTCTTAGCAAGAATATAAAAAAATCTTCCATTACGGATGAAAGAGAGATGACATCTTTGATAGAAACCGATCATATATGTGTTCAAGATCTCAAAAAGATTGGAACGAGCATTCAAGATTCTCAAAATAATAAGAACAAGATTGTACAAAAAGCTCACTCAGATCTTAATGCAGCCAAATGCAAAGTACTGCCTGAAAAAGATTTTAGCGAAGCGGATCAGGTTATAGAATTACTCTCCTTGACAGAGAATGATGGTAATCCAAATGAATCTGATACATTACAAATGATAAATGAATGTAATCAAAATCTTCCAAAGCTTAATTTACCAAGAAAATTATTTAATACATCTTTTGAAAATGGATTAAATGACGTTTCTGAAATAAATCTCAATGAACAAAAACTAACAAAACAAACAGTTAAAAGCGCTATTACCTTGAAGGAAAAATATATTAACGACAAGAAACAAAAATCGAAAATTACTATGGCGGAAAATCATATATTTGAAATATCAAAAGCGCAAGATAGTTTTGAAACAATTAATGAAAGAGATAAAAATGAGATTACAGAAGAATTAGAAATCTCAAGAATATTTAATAACATAAATAGTAAAGAAATAACTGAAACACTTCAAAGTAATAATGACGTATCAAATAATGTTACAAATTCTAGTGATAGCAATATAACACAAAATAAAAGTAATGAAAAGAAAAATAAATGTTTTGAAACAAATGATGCATCATCATCATCATCTCTTATTGTAAATAATGACACTCAGTCAAAAATTCAACAAAATTCAACAGATGAATGTGAAAAGTTTGATGGTCATGTACAAGGTTTGCCACTTCCAAAATTTGCAGATGAGACTTTATCAAATAAAAAAAAGTTATCAGCATTCATATCAGTATCCAATTCGAAAGTTATGTTAAAAGGATCGCCAGGTACGATTATTGATCTAACAGACAATGCAAAACCAAATGTAAAAGATGTAAATACCTTACTAGATAGATTTTTCTATAAACATGTTAATACGAAGAAACAGAGTGATAATAATCATGAAGTAACCGTAGTACATTTACAAAATACACAGAATGGTCTTCTTCCAATTAAAGAAATACTCCCTTATAAAATACCTACTAGCACCGATAATCCTGAATTGAATAAACCTGGAGCCAAATTAATGCGTTTGAAGGAAGATCTGAAATTACAAATGACTTTAAAGCGTAACAAAGAATGGAAACAGAAAGAAATGGAGCTGCAAGCGGAGGAGGAAGAATGGAATGAAGAAGAAGAAAGTGATTTAGATGAAGAGGAGAAAATGGAATTGTGTTTTGAATCGAGTGACAGTGAAGAAAGCGAACCCGAAGAGAATGATATATGCATTAAAGATAAGAAAAGGAGCAAATGCCTATTTGCAGACGATGAAGCTGAAGTTACAGACAATGAGGATTCAAGTACAGAAGAGACATGCAATGAAAGCGATATAAATAGTGTAAAACATAATAAACAGTCCACAAATTTTAAATATAGAAAAGAACATATAAACGACGATGTAAGTGAGATAGAAGTCGATGAAGAAGAAGAAGAAAATAACGATGATAATGAAAATGATAAAAATGAAGGTGAAAGTGAAGAAGGAGAAGAAGAAAGTTTAAATGCAAATATAGAGAATAGAAATGAATCTGACTTTAAAAATAATGGCGACACTGATGTTTATAAAAACTTTGACATTGCTAAAGATAAAAATAATAGACAAACGAGACAATTAACAGAAGAATTTCAAGATAATTCAAACATTACAAATCTGAGTTACTTACGAAATGATAACAATCAATTAAATATGGTGACAAACGTAGATGTATCTAAAGCACATTGCGAAGATAATGATTGGATGAGTGAAAATGAAAGCAATATGTCTACTTGTCTACAACATGCAGAAGTTGCTACAAGAAGCCAAATATGTAAAACACCTTTGACGAAAACAAGTATGCTTGATTTGGTTTCTCCTATAACGCAATTGAGTGTATTGAATGCCACTTTACATTCTAATAAGGAAGATTCTTCGAAAAAGATGGAAGATGATGATCTAGTTGATAAACACGAATTCCTCTCCATGGAAAATACACAGAGTGATGAATCTTCTGAACACGTATCCAACATTAGAAATAAAACTATTTTAAAAAAGAAATTGTTCGATGATATTGGAGAAACTATTGATGACGAATATCTTATGCGATTATGTTCGGGTAAATTTGAATCTACGCAAAGAACTGATTTAGATTTATCTTTGCAATCCAATACCAGTGAAATATCGCAGTTACGTCCAAATGAATCTGAATTATGCCTTGGAAATTCTAATGCTAAACTAGTTGATGTTAAATTAAAAGATTTAAAAGTAAATGACAAAATGTCTCGAGATATAAAATTGATCTTCGATGAAGATTCCAATTCTGTAAATTATCCAACAGAAATAAATAAAGTTAACGCAGTCGATTCGGAATTAAAGTTAAGAATCGCTTCCTCGGATGATGAAAGTGATGAAGATACGTTTGTAAAACCCAAAAAACGTTCGGCCAAAATATTCAACTTGTCTGATTCAGAAGATGAGAATTCTGAATTCTCCGCTGAAGAAAACGATAATGTAGAAAATGAAGAGGTAGAGGGACAATACGTTGACTATGATTCCGAGGAAAATGAAGTGATAGTTGTACCGGAAAAGAATATAAAGAAAGTTGCAGCTGATTTTTTGGAAGAAGAGGCAGAGTTAAGTGAAAGCGATTGGGATTCCGCCGATGAAGACGAGAAGGATTTGGATAAATTAGAATTTGAGGAAGCTGACGATGAAGACATAGACGAACACGAGGTGAAGGATCAACTGGAAAAGATCCATATGAAACAAATGCTAGATGAAGACAAGAGGGATGTTAGGTTGCTTAAAGAGATGTTATTTGAGGATGGTGATTTACATACCGATGGAACGGGACGTGAGCGTAAATTCAAATGGAGGAATATAGGTATGAGAATACATATACAATTTTTCTCTCCTATCTATTGAATAACTACTACAATTTTTGTAATATGATAAACGATTACTTATCAGAAAATATTTTTTTCTTTCAAGATATTCTATAAATTTCCAAAATATTTAATATATGATGTATACGACTTTATAACAACGTAATTTTTTATTAGATAAATTAGGAAGTAATACTGAGACATCACAAATATCTGACGAAAATGATGGTTGGGTGGATGTGCAAGAAGATGAGGAAGAAGTAAAGTGGAGTAAGCTCAGACACGAAAGAGACAAGTTTCTCGAGGAAAGAATGGTACGTTATTTTACGTACAATGATTGCATGATTATACATAAATTTAAAAAAATATGCACATGTATCTTATGTACTCATAGAAATGTCTAAATAACGAAATCGAAGATGAGTTATGTGACAGTCAAATTTTTAAATTCGGATTGGAAGCAATTAGGAAAATCAAAGCTAATGAATCACAAAAACAAGATACTTCTCTCGACAAAGTAGATACTTCTGAGAATATGGAACCGATTATGCCACGGAATATAACCGATCTCTTGAATGGACCGAATATTGGAAAGAAATCCCAGACGATATATGTAAGGCTATCAATATACTAATTAATGAATTAATAAAGATATGACACATTGTCACAGTTCATAAACAAATGAATAAATAAATCGTTCCATTTATGCTTGTTATATGATTGCGTATTTTACAGAATGTTATAAAAAAACGTTCGCTCTTAACTCGAGGGGAAGAGTCATTAGCGAAGATAGCTTCGTTGGCAAAACAAGGTGATTCTGTCTCTCATGCAATAAATACAAGAAATTTTGTCTTTCCGCATATTGATCAAAGCGCAGGTAATACATCGAAAAAAGAGAGCGAAATGACAGAAAAAGATTTGGACTTGCAGATTAAGGTATATAATTTCATTATATTATTTAAATCATATAAAATGCATGCTGTTGTATGCATGTTTCTCATTTATCCAATCTTTATACGCTTCCATTGAAAGAAATTTGTGGAAATTTTGATGAATATTTCCTTTTTGTAGCCTAAAAAAAGAAAAGTGATATCAAATGCGTCATCGGCATCGAAAAAAAGACGAAAATAAAACTGTCCTTCATAGAAGAAAAATAATTTTTATTTCATTTATATATTATGTAATGACTGTCGTTTTTACAAATAACATTAATATAAATTCTATATATATAGATGAGAAATGATAAATTATTTATTTTCATTAAAAGCTATTTCTAAAAGTTCATTAGATGTATAAGAATGTTAATGACAATTAAGTGCCTTATTCTTATGTATAAATAGCAAATATATACAAACGACAATCAATATAACAGAAGGAATGGTTCTTTTATGAAAAATGTAAGACTTTCCTTTTTTTTTACGTTTTTACAAAACATTGTTCCTTTGCGATTCTGCTTTTAAAACTACGTATCTGTTTATAATCATAGTTTTGACATGTATATTGTACATTCTTATATTGATAATCGTGATTAATTTTTGTAAAGAGAGAGATACAAGAATATAAAATATTTATGTCAAAAAGATACAGAGACCAGATACAAGAAAAGAAAAATGAATGTTTCTATGTATTTTCCGCTTCAGATTTCATTCCTCTTTAAAGATCTGATCTAATTTTTTATTGTCTTTGGCTGTGTAAGAAACAGCTACACTCGAACATTTAAATGATTAACGTACGATAACAATATTTAACGTATTTAATGTATTCAACGAATATAAAGAATGAACATGTAACAATGATTATTTTTCTGTCGGAAACCGTCATGAAATATTTAATTTTACAAATTTGTCGATATTGCATACTCGATCATATTACAAAGTATAAACTTGTTCTTTTTTCAACAACATCGTTTCAGTGTCGGAAATTTGGATTATCCGTTTGCCATCCTTTCGCGTTTGGTCCAAATTGATACACCAATCTTCGACCAAGTACTGGTAGAAATATTTTGCTTTTGTAATAATACCTAAAAAAAACGTCGGTTTTTTGCAATAACTAATAAATATGTATTTATAAATATATATATATTTCTGAGCATATTGAAAATTTTGGAGCGATCACGATAACTTTGGCTCCTGAAAATGAAAGTAGTTTTCGAAGGCATTTTTAGCAAGAACACGAAAAAAATAATAAAAAAATTTTTATGATTTATATTAATATTAATACAGGAAAAATAGTAAAATATAGTAATAGGATTAAGTTATATCTTACGAGGAGGAACGCAGCCCCTTGGTGGTCTCTCCTCTACCATGCATTTCTATGGGAGCATTTTACTGGTTAATGTCTTGTGTTGTTTACGCTTAGTAAAACGTTAAAAATTGGAATTCTTTTGTATTTTTAGTAGTGTTAGTGGTTTTTCTTAGTATTCAGTTGATTTTGGCAGTGACGAAAATTCTGATAATTCGAGCTTCGATCTATAACATATATTATAAAGTATATGATGCATAATACCTGTTATAAAAAGTTATCTCTTGGTCGGAAAATTTTTTTCATTATTTTTCCTGTGTTTCTCGCTAAAAATGCCTTCGAAAACCACTTTCATTTGGAGGGGCCAAAGTTATCGTAATCGTCCCAAAATTTTATTATTAGTGTTACCTCATAGCTCTACTAAGTTTTTCATAAGTCATTTTTGTATTTCCTTTTCGTGAACCCCATCGTTTTGCTACCTCGTCGCTCTTTACGAAACGAAATTTGGCTTGCGAATAGTCTTCCCAGCAGATTAAACTCGGACATGTTTCTCTGTTACGTAGTAAATCTCTAATAAATTCCCACAATTTTCCTTGACTGGTGGCTATAAGTACAGTTAAATTGTATAATTTGATAAACTCATTTACTCTTATATGTATTTTTCTCGATTTATGCACTGAAAAATATTTTATAGTTATACTTACGATTTTTTTTTGTCTTCAATACTCTCGGTCTACCAGGTAATCTCTTGGTTGCAATTTCGATGCTATTATCTGATTCCGCATCTGAAGAAAAAAAAAAACAAGAAAATTGTAAAAGATAATGAATTAGCCATCTTCTAAAGTTATTTTTTTTCTAAAAATATTTACCGGATATGTTGCTTGAATTGACTCGCGCGTACTCATCCTCCGATTGCGGCTGAATGGTATCAAATGATGGCACTGCACAAAAAATTGGTATTTAGGCTTGCGGCATTCGACAATTATTTTGCATCGCATTATTTATTTATCAAGTTTCGGCTATCTACCATTGATATCGCACATCTCAAGATATCAAGATATCAAATAAATCATAAAATTACAAATAAAAATTGAAGTGTCGAAGAATTTGTTAAATTGAACTCGGAATTTTCGGCCGTTTTCCACATTCATAAACATATTACATTAATGAATGTGTATGTAATACGTACAAAGATTTGACATACGTTGCGAGTGAAGAAGATCATACAATCGGCTGCCGTACACAGGATCGTGGTTGATGAAATCTTGCCGCGTAAAAGTGACGATTTCTTTTCCGGGTACGGCAAGACTGTGCTGAATAGAGCTGTAAGGTTGACCTATATACGACGCGGCTGACATAAGCCAATTTATTGTTTCCTCTTGACACCAGCTTCTGATAGGTTTGTCGGACCACCCGGTGCCGTCGATCTCCTCGCTTTCATCACCTTCATCAGAAAAGAACATTAAAGATCAGCTCCGGCAATTCCTGTTTGATCTGCTTTACACGTTTGAAATCGTATAAATACGTTTCGAATACAAAACACTGTTTTAGATCGATCGAACGATTAAATGCTAAAACCGGTGCGGTTTCCCATAAATCGATGCAACACGTCAATGTTAAACAGTCCCAGGAAACCCCCACCAGCGACTATCGCTACGTCGGTATCTGCAATTGCAAACCAGTAAGTAGCAGAATCTTCCCAAGTTACTGTAAGCGAGTAAAAAAATGGAAAAAAAATAATAGTTTAATTATCTTCTAAATTTATTCTCTTTTTTTCTTAATAATTTGGCAAATCATTGTTTATGTGACAAAAAATGCGAGAATTACTGCTTTCTTACAAGTTGACAAATACAAGTTCGGTTTGCGATATTCCATCGTGAAATGTATCACCTCGTTATCATAATAACAAGTCATATACATATAATATATGTATGAATGTGAAAAAAAAGAAAAGTACCAAATGATATTCGAATATTCAAAATTTATCTTTTATTTTTTAATCGAAATCGATCGAAATTAAAACGGAGGTTACACCTTAAAATAAAATATTTTATAAAAAAAAATATATATATATATTACATATTATATATTTTATATTATATTTTATGTAAAAATATATTAAATTTTTTATTTAAAAAAAGAGATTCATCATGAACTGTGCAAAATAATTTTGAGATATATCTAAAATATCTGAAAAAAGTGAATGATTAGAAACAGATACTTAAGAAAAAACTAAAAAATTTATTTAAAATTTTCATTTGATTTCTCATCTAGTAACATCCTCTAATTTTGAATTGAAGTGAAAAGACAAGGAAAAATTATGAGTTAGGTATTGCAAGGAATATAAAGATTGGCAACGCAAAAAAAAAAAAACATCAAAGTGAAGCGATCTTACATAAAATCTTTTTTTTTATTTTTATGTATACTTTCTCTTGAAAAGTAGACCCAGTCGATTTTTATAATTTTTTTAAAATCTTCAAAAATATTAACAGATTGTGATTTGATCAGTCAGTTTTACAAAATTATAATTCAAAAATTATGTGCAAATAATCAAGGTTACAAAAAAAAATTTCTCAAATCATAATTAAAGTTCAGAAAGAGCCTTAGAAAAAAGGCATCAAAATGCAATCATGGGAAAACGAATAAAGAAAGATAATTCGAACATATTGATTCAGTAATGAGTAAAAGAAAGTAAAGATAGATAGTTTCGCCCTATAATTTCGCAACTGCATCTTCTCCCTTCATATATTATTACAGATATTTTTCTTTGTGTATTACCGAGTGAACATTTCTTCTTGGCTGGTTCGCAACCACGGTTCGCTAAGAAATTGCTTCGCCTGGGAACCAAGGAATCCATGTCCAAGAGTAAATGGTCATTTTCATCCTCGTCTAAATTAATAAACGATGGATACATCTGTAATCACAGGATTTAAAATTTGACCCTACGGCGTAACATGGATGGAGCGTCGTGCTGCTCTCCGTCTATATATATATATATATATATATATATATATATTGAAGGAAAAAAAATGGGAAAACCCAAAAGAAAATTAAATCGAGTGGTTCGGCGTTATCTATCTCGCGTTATCTATGTGTCCAAAGACTAGTGACAGATTCTTAGACAAATAGGAAATTGTCTGGAATGTTTCTAAATTACAAAATTTGACGGATGTACATGTGAGACGTCTAATAACAAAATTTATCCTATTCCGAATACACTTGGAATTGAGAAAGGAAACGATTGCGATTCGCAGTCGCGACGTTTGCGAGATTAGGGCTATAAATATAATATTTTATTTGAATCTACCAATAATCGAATATGCCGATAGTTATAATTTTGTCGGACGGGCCGCTTGCTCAAGCTTGGATATCCGGATTTACCGTGAGTTGATTTTAATTTAATTCGGTCTCTGAATTTGTCCGCTTGAATTCGACGAGAATCCGGTACGAGAATCTGAGAAAGCAGAATAGAAACAAAACTGCTAATTGCTAAGGTTATTAACTAAAACTTATTTAACTGTTGTCTTGATATTAATGAGAGAATGTTTTTCACCATGCAAAATGTGATTATAGCCAAAAGAAGCTATCTATCGTATGTAAACGTAAATTGGTTGATAATTTATCAAAATCGCGAAATGTTTAATTGAATTGAATTTTCCTTGTTTTTGTTTTTATTCTTAGTACGTTATATTTCTTTTCATCCTATGATCGTAAAACATATAAAGCAATCTTTTTACGTAACATACAGAGCGTTTGGTTTAGGTGTGTATTCAATAATTTTTAAAAAAATAAAATTAAACAAATTTTTCAAATAAGTTATTTTGTTTTAAAAAATCTATGTCATGGCTTTGATTTTTGGAATTTGTGGATTTAAAATTCAGATTATCCGAATAATTCTGTCGAAAACTTGTGATTCTTTTAATCCGAATTATATTCAGCATATCTTATTTTGACCAAATTGTTGTAAACGAAGCGATAAGCGATGTAAACTCAAATTCGAGACAGATATCGGAGAAAATCTGGAATTATAAATTATAAATATGGAGTTACAAATAATAAAAAGAGGACTTTATTTACATTGTATCATTAAACTTGGATATGTTACTTCTTATTAATCTGCATACGTAATTTGTGGACTTCTCTACATGTCATCGCGTCATTTTTGTAATGATTATCTTTATTTGACTTTTTATTATCTTATGTATTGATTTATTATTTATTATTCCACATGGCTGAAGAGAATTCTGTAATCGAAACGTTTCATATTTTTCTTTATTAGAAATTAAATAATATACTCTATCACATAATTATATACGCTCATTTTAGTTCACAATCTTTCTTAATTTTCTTTACACATGAATTGGTTTTTATTTTGGTTTCTTGGAGAATAAATAAGATAAGAGAGAGAGAGAGAGAGCGCGCGCGAGAGAGAGAAAAGGGGGAGGATGGTAATCACGCGAACTATTCGTGATACTTGGAAAACTGCACAACGCTGAACTGCACGCTAGCATTCCTATTAAACTCACCTCCGACAGATCGTTTCTGTCGTAGCTATTAAATGAATCCATTTTTACGCGACAACGGCACTGGCACTCTCACCTTAAATCCCCTCATATAATATCAGCCACAAGAACTGCAGGCCGATCAGGCGCGCTCGTTATTACAAATGTACTCGCGCGGCGATGATAAATCGTACAATACATACGGGAATTAAACGCGCGCGGCAATTGACGTGGACGGTGTCGCCGATACCGCGCGAGAAGAGATCATCGTTCCGAGAATCATCGATGTCGGATTAAAAGGACGGAATCGTCGTACGATGCACTCGTGTGCAATATTGACAAGCGCCGGCGACGTTTCGTCCAACGTGTGCGTCACGTCTCCACCAACGACTGAGAGCGGCGCGAGTCCACGAGGTCGTCACGCGACGACGGAGAACAACGACGACGGTGACGGCGAGACTGCGGTGGAACTACCGCGCGCGCGGTCGAGCAGGTTTCAACGGGGATTTCCCGCTCCGCAGCTGCGGCCAATCACCACCGTCGCGCGTCACGTCGACATCGAGTCGCGATAGCTGACGCAATCGTTACTTACGTCTCATTGGCGTCGCTCTTCTCAAAGCTCAAAGCGGCTAATTGTAAGTACGTACTCTTTCTCTCTTTTTCAGTTGTTAGGCTCGAAATTATAGTCGAGTCTCAATACTCAATACTTAGCACTTGATACTCAATTTCCAGATTTCAACCAATTGAACGGCTGAAATCTAGAAACTAGAGTATTAAGTGCTGAGTTTTGAGTATTGAGACGCGATTATAACTTCGAGCCTTATTAGTCCATTCGATTAAATCCAATCCATTTAATCCATTCGATTAGTCCACTCGCGATGCTGCGATTAAATCCAATTTGAAAATAAAATATATGTAAGTCTTCGCTCGTTTGTGCGGCAGGTGAAATCGCAGTCGGAAGGAATCAAAGAGTATTTTGAGCGTTCTACATTGACAACGGATTTAAACGGAGAGCAAATAAGCGATATGCTAATATGAAATTTGCGAACAATATATACTTTGTATGTATGTATATCCCGCGACAGACGCCTATGTCTGGGTTTATTTATAGCACGTGGTGATGCACACACTGGTGTGGATATATGTAATGTATGTACACGTCGGTACAGGCGCGCTCTTCTTCGCGACGCAGTATTATTTATTTCTCCGCACCATTGATTTACGATTTTTTACAAACGCTACGATCGGCGCACTACGTAATTCGTAACTTTTATGAAAATACGCGAATACCTATACACGCGAAAGTTGTAACGACCAACATTCTCACACCTGTTGCCTGCCAGTATATAAATACATAAACCTAACATACAATTGCGATGTGTAAAATGTTTGACAAGTAATTTTACAATATTATTAAATTAAATATAACTCCTTACATTTCTTTTTTATTACTATATATATATATATATATATATATATATATATAATCCTTTATATTATTTCAATTATTATTTAATTAAATATAATTCTTTTACTATTACATGCATTTTGTTTATTAATTAATTAAATATAATTATTTTTATATTTCTTTTAAAATTTTTGAATCGACAGTCGTAGCTTCCAAACGTACTACCTCGCGACAGAGACTATTTAGCGAAAACTCATTATTTTATTTAATTGGGATAATTTATATATATCGATTATTTGGAAATATCCAACTTGGTTGAATAATCAATTGGTTCGGAGGAAAGATTGCCACGAGAGAACATGTTGCTTACGTCTACGAATAATTATACCTGTAGTTAACACGAATCCTAGATAGATGTGTGGTAGTGGTCATGCGGACGTAAGCGCTATGAATCATTTTGATGTATATTTCGCAACTCGCTAGGGAAAGGCCGTAGTCTCCGTTTCCGAGAACACGGACGTCTTTGCGGCGGGACGTTCCACACTCATTATCGGCTCATTAAAGTATACATGATATTAGTGATATAAACGACGTAAAAATGTAAGAGACGCGAACTTCAAGGATACTTTCGTAGATTCGATTTATACTTAAGAAACATATCAAAAAACATAAAAGAAACATGTATTATAGATATACATAGCTTACTTTTTTTTAATAAAACTTTCTTTGTGTCTTCATTTAGAAAATATTTCTTTATCTAATTATCAATATTCAAAAATAATAGCGTAAAATTTAGTTAGATATTATCCAGACATAGAATGATGAATTATAATGATATGAATAATAGAAAACTATTCATCTTATCATTCATATCGTCATACATATTTTTTTGTGCTGTTACTATCAACACATTGCTGTTTTTCTTTTTCTCCTCAATAATTGCCAAGATCAGGAGGTAATGCCGACATAAAAAAAACATTGATATAAAACGGTTACACAGTCGTCGTTTATTATGACGATGAATGTCGACGATTGTTATCGTCAAGATAATGTATGGCGGTTTCTTTTCAGGAAAAGGAACCAACATAAGATATGACGGTAGCGGAAGCATTGGTGTTATATTTGTCGTTTATACTATTCTACCGTTTGCGCGTATTTACAATATTATACTATATATATATATATATATATCGACATGGTGTATATATATATATATATATATATATATATATATATATATATACACAAATATATATACAGTTCAATTTCAAATCTGTTATCAGTTATTATTATTATATTGTGTATGTGTCTCTGCAAAAATGCGCATAATTTTATCAAGTTGCATTAGAAAAGTAAAAACCGGCTGATCTTTCGTACATCACAAATATGGAAATATAGAAATTATTTAATCCTATTAATACTTTCTTCATTTACCTATTTTTTATTTTCATCGGAAGCTATTTGCGATGCGAGATTTGCAAATTTCGCCATGTAGTCCACACTGTTTTCTCCCATGAGACATTGCATATGCGATACGACCTGAAACATCATTGTAGAACAGGCTGTAATAAAGAGTATAAAATATGACAAAATTATGTTTAACATAATTTTACATATTTATATTTACATCGGAAGACGGACGAGTATCTTCCATAATCTGTTCGCCTGCTTGACTTCTTTGCGAGCCTTTCATTGGCGATTCGAGCTGTCCTAAGAAACTACTTAATGAAAAATCTGCAACCTAAAATTCGATTCGTTTTATCAGTATTAATGTTTCACACAAAAAATATGTATTGCATATAATTATACTGATTATTAATTACCTCACTGTTTAACCATTGATGTTCACCTTCTTTAAGAATTTGCGTAGCACTAGTAATAATCGAATTGGAATTCTTTGCATCTCCACTTGTCTCTAAAGCATCTAAGAAACTTTTATCCCGAGCCTCATTCGTATTTACGGTTGTTTTATCAGTTTGCATTTGACACAATGAAGATCCACTAGCGATCTTACTAGCGTCAGTTGTTAAATTTTCCGATGACATATTTGGCGCAGATACAATAGGCAATACTCTTTGTATAACAAGACTTTTCTGTCTCACTGTTCTACCTCGTTTACAAAAGCGCGTTTTAAATTTCTGCAAGTAGTAGATTTTTACCGTAACATCTTATCAGATACATTTTATGGAGCATAATTTAATTATACATTGTATTGACTGTAGCAATACTTACATCAAGTTGTGTCTTAAATGCGTCAGCTGTACCAATCTTGTGATATGTTTGTGGGATAAGAGGCCTTCTAAATGTAGATTCCTTAATAGATGGAACTCGAGACGAGATTATTGTTTCGTTGCTTCCTGATGTGTTATCATATACCTAGAGATATTTTACAGCGTTAGAAAAAATTGTCTCAAAATGCAACTGAGGTCTCTCGATCAAAATTAGCAATTTTGTTACATCTTACTTTATTTGTACCATAATTATGTTTTGCCAGTGACAATAATTTTTGTAAAACCAAGCATAAACTATTGTCACGCATGATGCTTGGTGATGCTGAATCAGTTGTATATTGTTCATTAGGTAACCAATCCCACCAATATTCAAGTACAATCTTTGATTCACGACCAAACTGTTAAATTTAAGAAATTAAAAGACATCTTTAATAATGATATAAACGTATAAGTAAATTGTAATTTCACTTGTTTTAATTGATAATGAAAGATAATGAAATTATAAATTAACTAGAAATTAAAGTAATGTGTATATTGTACAAGGTGTAACAACTAGTACTTTTCCTCTACAGTCAACTATTATTTTTACTTTAGAAACCTTTCCTTTCTTAACCGCTTAACCAAATTTTAAGAAATTTGAAGGAAGTATTAAAGAAGGATGAAAGTTTTATTTCAAAAAATTTGAATAGATGGAACTTTGAAACAAGAAATTTGCAGGGTAACCTAAAATAATTTGTGCCAAGCTTTAAATTTCTAACAAAACTTAAATAAGAATACTAGAGAATAAAAATAATCTATTGGTTAAGAATGTGTGAAATTTTCATCAATTTTTGTCAAAAAAGTGATTGAATCATGTGTATGATCGAAATGATAAATTATTACAACTTTTGAACTGTTTGTCAGAAAAATATGAAATTTGGTACAAATAACAATCAAAGAGTGAAAGAGAATGACATACATAAAGATAATTCTATACGCAAGCTACGCATTAACAATTTTCAATATTTTCATTTTAAGGGCTAATAAAACATGTTCAATGACACATACGATTGTCAGTGTCACCAAATAAAACATTCATTCTTTTTTAATACTTTTTCTAAATTTTATAAGAATCGGTAAAGTGGCAGCTTTCCAAAATTATTCATAGTTGGCCGTTACATCCTATATGTATGGGTATGTGTGTGCGTGTGCTTGTATACATATACAATGTTCGTCCATAAATGCTGGGTAAATAATAAAAAAAATCTCCCAGCTGATTGAAGTTACAAGAAAGTTTAACAAGAGAAATTTGCATGGTTCTTAGTCCGCGGCAGAGCCCATGTAAAAAATGTAAAATTTTTATTACTCATGACCTTTTCGAGTCATGAAGGTCACCATCATTTTGTTAAAAGAATATTTATATTTTTTTGCAAAAAGTAGTAAAAGTCAATGGAAATTAAAATTATATTTAGAAAAATGGCTATTATGTATTGTTTATGAAAGAATTAGCATCTTAAATATTAAAGTGGATTGCAAGCATTTTTAAATTTGGATTGGATATATATATATATATATATATATATATATATATATATATTATATACAAAAAAGTACAAGTATCCATTTAAAAAAACGATAACTTCATAACTTGAAAAGACCATAAATAATAAAAACTTTTTTATATGTGCTTTATATGAACACATACAAAATAATGTATACATATATATATGGCGCACCATTAGAAAAAGATCGCCCACAGTAATCGTATTTGCTTCTTCGACGTTCCAACCCTTTCGAATTCTTTCGATAGTCTCTCTACCAGGAAATCTATTGGATTCTGAATGACATTCTGGTGATGATTTTTCTGTATTATTTATAATCTTTGGTTTTTCGGATATACTGCTTCCTGTTTCTAAAAGATCCATGTCACTACTGATATCTGGCAGTGTACAATTTTCATCAGTGCGATTTACGACCTTCTTATCTGATTTATTTCGTTTAATGCCTTTTTTCCCTACTCCTTTTAAATAATGAACAGACCCCAACAAGTCTTCCTTTGAACTCTTCAGACCAAGGCGTTTTTCGTACGAGTTCAAGCTAACGCTATTGCTAGTAAGATATTCTCCGAGATTAACCATTGGTAAAGCAATTTTACATCCTTCTGGTGGAGCAACCCGTAATAAACAAGTATCTTTTACATCGCTAGCAATGAGATTCTCCATAGTGGAACACTATAAATATAAATATTTTTAAGAACACTATAAATATTACTATAAAATATCCAAATCAACAAAAATTTCAATGTGTACAGTTGAAAATATACATAACGATCGAGCGAGAAGAAAATATATACAATGATGACATAAGAAAGAGCCAAAAATGTTACAAGTAGTTAAATGTTGTTAAGTAGATAAGTAGATTAAGAATACCGTGGTATATTTTGCGAGTCGCCATCGTTGTTGCAAGAATATTAATAAACTTGAAAGACGTCTCTGTATGGGAAGCAATGTACGAACTCTTGGATTCATGGACGCTGCTTGTACTTGCCACCATGCCATGTTGTTACGCGGTCGCAATTCTATTGTTATTCTAGAAGGTAATTTAATTTCTTCCTGCCAATCTGAAGTAAAATAGGAATATTCTAAAGTTTGATATTGATTTTTATCAATTGTCAATATTCCTTACATATAACCATCTGTCGCAAATAAGACTGTGTGTATGTGTATATGCATACATATTATACATTGTATAAATATGTAGAACTAATTCATGAAGTGTACGGGTATGTATGCTGCATTGATCATAATATTTTGATCTTTAAATATTTTACATTATGATCAATGCAGCATATATTATTTATATATATATATATATATATATATATATATATTTCTTAAATATATTCAAGTTTTCAGTACCTTCTAATTGGTTTAACTTTCTAAGCGCTCTACATATTGGTGTTTTAATTCTCATAGTTTTTCCTCTAAGCCTAACCTGCGTAGATCCCCAATATACTAATTCGTTCAACCTTAAATGAACTTTCTCGTGAATACGAGGTAATTTTCTTCTAAGTTCACCATAATTTATCAGTCCGTATAATTCCTGGGATGTTTTCTTGACATCTATACGAAAAAGAACATATTGTGTGCTTTACAAAATTATATTTAGATTAATAAATGTTTATATATATATATATATATTAATTATTGTAGTAATGCAAATATTTTAACCTTCTGAAAATTTAAGATGTTTTGATATCTTTAGCCATGTTCTGTAATAAAAATGTCGGATTTGCTCTTTATTTTTTATCATAATGTCCGAGAGACCCCGCTTTTTGCCTTGACTGAGAAAGTAGCTCTGTAGTGCATCAAAATCTTTACCATATTCATTAAGAGCTTTAAAAAAGGTATTTTTATCCTCCATAGACCACAATTCACAGGAACGTTTGAGAGATTTTACTTTAACTTCTGCTGTTTCTTCTTCTTTTGCATCTGTATTCAAATAAAAATGTTTTATTATTCAATTTTAACATTCTATGTCAATAATTAAAATATTCATTGCATTCATTATTTGTCAACACACCCTTTTTCTCGATGTTGCTGAGATCGTTGTCAATTTTGAATTTCTTAGTACCACGGACAACGCGAACCTGCGTATTCTTACCCTCTACTAAAGACTTTGTATCGGAACATGTTTGATTCACTTGGGTACACGCAGGAATAATATTGCCAAGTTCAGTATCTTCACATTTCATAGAATCCTCCATCATGTTCTATGTTTGTTGCAATTTACAAGGTAGATGTTCTCGACAACACGTTTAAACTTAATATTGATGCTGCAGTAGTATTTTAAATTTAGATTATTTAATTGTCAGGAATAATATTGAGAATATAATAAAAAAATACAAACAATACTAACTTGTATAATAATTAATTTACTGCTAATACTGCTAACACTTTCGTTCTAAACTATAGTTAGTTTCGGTAATCACTCTAGCACCAAACTAAAATATTCTTTATTTTCTTCTTTTCTGGATATCGTCCTTTCAGAGACATAATACTGTATTTTCTTTTCTTTTTTTAAATTCTGACACTCCAGAAACTGTGAATTAACCTCTCTGATTATCTTATTCTCAAATACAAGACTTCTTCGCCCCACAGTTTTATTTCCCTTTTATAGAAACAATATGCATATATATATATATATATATATATATAAATGGAAATCTTTTTTTGGAATATACAAGTTTGATGAAAAAGTTCTTTCTCAACAAATCATGTCTACAATGGTCTACAATGAGTTGGTAGTCGGTCTTCTTCTTCTTTGATTAATGGCTCTCAATCCCCAATATCGAGTTCGATACGGCCAGGCGTTCTAATGCATAAAAGCAGTTGCATCAGCAACCTTTAAAAATTTTCTTTGGGACGAAACACGTCCAAACACGTTTGCCACCAATTTGTGACTTGTTGGTAGTCGGTAGTCGTTAATCTGAAGTTCTAAAGCCGGGTCTACAATGAGTTGGTAGTCAATGAGTTGGTAGTCGGTAGTCGGTAGTAATCTGAAGTTCTAAAGCCGGGTCTACAATGAGTTGGTAGTCGGTAGTCGTTAATCTGAAGTTCTAAATCTTAACCTGAATCGGTGAAGTTGGCCAATAGCCAACTCGTATTTCATCAATTCTGACTCACCGATAGCCCTTCCGACTTGCTTAAAACTACCGATTATCGACTACCGACTCATTGTAGACCCGGCTTCATGCATAATACATAAAGCACAATAAAGCATAAGGAGATCAACCAATCAAAGTTCTCCATTTCTCTCTCCAGGTAGGAAATAAAGAACTCTGATTGGTTAATTTCCTTATGCGTTATGTATTATGCGTTATGCAAAAGTCTGTGTCGCGGCCTTAAGGCTGCAGCACAGACTTTTGCATAACGCATAATACATAATGCATAACGAAATCAACCAACCAGAGTTCTTTATTTCCACCCAGGGCACCGATCATGTAACTTTTCTCCTAGGGCGAAAACGTGAAAAGTGAAAAATTTCACGTAAACAATTCCATTGGTTGGAATCCTAAAGTTTATGCTAAACTTTTCATTTTTCACGTTTTCGAAAATTACATGATTGATACCCTGGGGGTCAATTCTGTATCTTTTGAAAGAGTGAAAATGTGAGCAGATTTAGGATATTTGTGATTTCATTGGTCAACATCTAGTAAATTTTTTCACTTTTCACATTTTCACTCTTTTAAAAGATACAGAATCTCTCTGGGGTGCGTTCCAAAACTCTACTCTGTCAACTCTAAGGAACCTAGAGTAGTGGGGGAGAGAGTAAGCCAGAGTTAGTTACTCAAATTGAATGAATTTGGAACGCGAAAGAGTAAGAAAAACCGAACGATGGAAAAGATGGAACGAGCTATTTTATTAAATATTATTTCTTCCAATGAAATGCTATTAAAAACTGTTTTAATCTGTTTTAAAATCTAGATAGTAGTGAAAGTGACTTATTATAACTATATCGAATCGTAATTTCTGCTTACTTCTCGTGTCCATTATCTATAATGAATTATTTTTTTGAAGCGGTATTCCATTTTTGTTCGTAACAAGTACGTGCACATTCTTTATTAAATTTAGGGTCATTATTCAATATATTTTAGGTTATAACTTACGCTTACACGAAAACATACGTATACGTTACTCGTTCAGTTTACTCTTCTAACCCACCTCAGAAGCAGGGTTTATAGAGTTAACTCTGAGGGTACTTTACTCTTACTTTTGGAACGAATAGGCTCCGCCCATATAGTCAGTTACTTCGTGTTTTGGAACGGCGTAGAGTTAACTCCGCTACTCAGAGTAAAGTTTTGGAACGCAGCCCTGGAGAGAGAAATGAAGAACTCTGATTGGTTGATTTCCTTATGCGTTATGTATTATGACTTATACAAAAGTCTGTGCTACGGCCTATATACTTATGTTGAGTAGTAAATAGTAATGGAATTGAATGGAATGACTAGAGTTTTTTGAATGCGAATTTTGGATGCCGTCCGCCATTTTTAAATTAACTATGGTGCGCTTTTAAAAAAATGTTCAAATCAATGTACTATTTATACAGTTTATTAATACAAAAATTAATTTAATTTGATAGTTTATGTACATATATACATACAACGAGTATTAATATCGTTGCTGATATTAATATAATGAAACTGTAGAAAAATCATAGTAAAAATGTAAATTTTCTTGTAACTGGTCTGATGTATAAGAAATCAGTCACAAATTGTCTAAACAGTGTTGAAGTTTTTACTTAAGAAATGCTAATAGCTGATTCCAATGGCTAAACTATAAGCTGCAACTATAGTTTGCATCCTTGTTGTGATACATAAAAGATAGTAGTTTTCGTACTATCTTTAGATAATTGCAAAATAAAAAATTTTTTAATGTTGGGATTCATTTACATATATAAAGAATTCTAGAAAAAAAGACAGAGAGAGAGAGAGAGAGAGAGAGAGAGAGAGAGAGTTTTCAGCATTTTTGAAGTGTTTCAAAGAATATAAGAAAAAGAAAAGTTTTTAGAAAAAGTTATAAAATTACATTATTTTATAACTTTTGTTAGTTATTACATAGAATTTCTAAAAAATTATGTGAAGATAACACAGAAAATGAAAAAAGAATTCTTTTTGAATTCCTGAATTATAAAATAAATTCTTGTCTCATCCTAATTCTATTTAAAATATTCTTAACTTGAAAATATTTAAAAACATTATTAACATTCAAAAAGAATATCCTTTTATGTCACCAATTTTCAGCACTTATTCAAATACACAAAAAATTCCGTAGAAAATCAGAAAGTATATTTCTATGGAATTCTTTTTGAACCATGAAAAGCAATTCTTTTAAATTTCAACAGATTACATTGATTCATAAAGAATTTTAAAAAATGAATTTTTTCTGAGTTTTTTATGATTATCTATGCTAATGCTATAATAAAAGAATTTCAAAGAAACTTTTAACACCGGAGTTTGTTGATGTCAGATCTCTGATGATTAAAATCATAAAATTAAATCTATCCAAGCTCGTCGTGATAAACATCGTTATTATCGCATTATTTGTCTGAAACGTTCGAGACAAACAGCCATCGTATCATTTGATAAGACGCTCTGTCATAATTAAATATATATTTTTAACCTTTCCGATTGTTCTAAGAAATGCAGTAGTTGCTTTTCCGAAGAAAGTCGAGGAAATGAGGCCAAGGCCATCACGGTTTCGGTAGCTAATGGTAAGAACAGTTGCTTGGAAAGCGATTAATGAATAATAAAAGACTCGAGTTTGTTTCCAATTCATTTCTACAGAAATATTTGAAAATAAATCCATTACATACAGAGTGTCGAAAAATTTCCGGATATTATGTACCGACTTTCACTGGCATTTTCTTTTAAATTTACCTTTATTTATTCTTTTTTCTCATTTTAACATTTTATATGTGCGACTGTATGGTTAATTTATTATTTTTGCGTAGAACTCAATGTAATAAAAACTTAATTTATACTTGGATTTATTTATTTGTATACTAATAAAGACTTGATAAAGTCGGAACGTTCACTTGCTTATATTTTTATCTGTTTTGAGATTAATGTGAAATTGATATAATAAATTCTTTGTTACTCGATTAGTTAGTCCATTAATTTTTATTATATAACAAACGTTTATTTTTATTAAATTCTTATTAATGGTCATTTCGTCCGTATTATAGACGCATCGATCGCTGTTCCCTTATTAAAATGTTGGAAAACGAAATGGAGAAGAGGCCAGTATGTCATATGCATTAAGCAGATTAATATTTAACGAATCATAAGAAATATTTGTAAGTATGGCACATATGGAGAATCTTAAGCTATACTCCACGAATAAAAAATAATTTTTAAATAATAATCCACAACTTTCGAAACGATAATTTAACTCATTTGATTCAAATAAATTGAAATATCCCAGAAAACGTTGGCTATTTATAAAAAATGAAATTAAAATTTTCGATGACGTCGAATCAACAAAGAGAAATCATTTTTTAGAATTATTTGTATAATCTGCCGGAGCTATATATTGTATATAGGCAAGAATATATAAATTGTTATAACAAGTTATAAATCTTATATTCGTGTTTCGGATATTTATTTTATTTGTGTATATTTAACCCTTTGCGATAGCCTCTTCGTGATAAACTTTCTGTCACGCGGTATTATTTTCGTGCAGTGAGCAAGCGAATAATAATTTAAAAAATTAAGAAAATTTTTATAAATAAATTTTTATATCCTAATAAAAGATAGATACAGTATTTTTGACCATGTTTTATTATAAATCCAAATGACACAGATGATCGTTCGAATCTCAAAAAGGATTCATTTATGAATTAACGTAATAAGGATTCTTTAAGAATTAGCGTAATTTGTTCCAAATAAACTTTCAAAAAGATCCTATAGAAGAATATAAAAAGAAAAGAATTTCTTTTGTACCCGAAAAAGGATTCAGAATTTGTGACATAACAGCAAATTTTTTTTTAATTCTTAAGAATGTCTTTAAAGCAAAAATGGAATAGAAAAAGAATTGATTTCATAATTTGGAAATTTGAAAAGAATTTTTTTAGGATTATTTGTGTGCTACGTTGGAAATTAAAAAGTTATAAAATGGCTGTGTCGGGAATATCCCGATTTGTCATCGCAAAGGGTTAAGAAATGAATAATCTCAATGGCGGGAAATCTCTAGATAGGAACGCATGAAGAAAAATTTTAGTCTCATTTTAATTTTAAAATATAATGTATAATATGATGCGTAATAAGTCTATATCTAAATTTTAAAATCAATTCTAAATTTAATTATTGTGACATATATAGCAATCTTTAAAAAATTGATGCCTGAAATAAATTCCTATAGAATTGTAATATTAGTGAGAATCATCTTAGCATAATTATTACTGAATACATTTTAGAGATTAATTTTGTAATTATTGTAAAAATCGTTACAGCACTCAATTGTATAATTATTAGTCAAGTAATAGTAAGAAATTTTTTTATTTTTTATTTTTTACATAACTGCTTCATAATTTTCTCAATATTCAAAACTTATAATTATAAAATTCTATTTTAGTAAAAGATATGCGTTTTGCAGAGTCATCTTATGACAATTATTGCGAAATACTGTGAATGGAAAGAAGCTATAATTGTGCATTTATTACAAAAGTTTCCTATCTGGGTCACTAATCATCATCCGGAGTGAGTCACCTGTCCAAACGAATACGAATCGAGCCCTACGCCCTATATCTACGAGCGACATGGTATATGCCCTGTCTAGACCGGAGGATAATCCTACTAGTGACTCATCCGACTACTCTTTTTTTATTACTAGACTTAGATATGATTTTTACTCGTCTACACTATGGCTGTGTTTCAAAATTGCTGCTAGTACTGAAAAACTATAGTTTACGTGACGTAAACTATTGATTTTCAGTACTGGCAGCAATTTTGAAACACAACCTATGATGAGTTGGGCTGTGTTCGGAAACATCACTTGAGTGCCTCCGTGTATCATATTATCTTTGTTATTCACCAAATGTTAAACAAGGGTAAAATGACACACGAAGGCACTCGAGTGAACGTTTCCGAACGCAGCCTAGGATCATCCTCCGCTGTAGACAGAGCAATACGAACATAAACGAACCCCTTCCCCTTTGATCCTCTTTCCGAGGAGAAAGAACTCGACAGCCTATAGATGCTCCGTTGCGCCGCGCCGCGCCGCGTCGGCGGGAAAGGTGGCGAGAGCGAGAGCGCGAAAAAAGGATCCGTCCGACAGACCGGCAACGGCACGGAACCGGCAGTCGTCCGTTCGATCGGTGGTTAACGCTCGGAGAGCGCGCTCTGCGTGACGGAACGGTGCAGAACAGAACAGAACGGAACGCGGTCGATGGGACGTCTGTCGCGGCAGAGTGGATTACATATCGCTCGCGCATGGTCCGTAGGTAGAATTCGCCGTTGCGTTTCGGTGAATTCCGAGCGGAGCTCGGTGCCCAGCTCGAATCGGCGAGCCCGCGCCGCGAAGATGGCCGCCTGACGACGGTGTCTGTCGAGGACCGCGAGGATCATCGATCGCGCGCGCGCGCGCGCGCGCGCGCGAGAGAGAGTGACCTCGGGGACCCCGCGTCCTTGGGGGTTGAGTGCACGCCGAATTTCCGAGTGGTCGTTGACACGTGCGTGCCGTGGCCGAAAGCATTTGAAAAACGCAGCAGGAATCGCCTCCGCGAATGCGACGCGCATTCCGTCCCGTCGTCGTCTCGTGCGAAAGACTCTCGAAACGTTACGCTCGAGGGAAATCGACGTTCCTTCGTGTTCCTCCTTCACGTGTTGTTTCTGAAGATGTGAAAGCTAACGGGAGCTTTCGAGGTGCAATCCGAAGAGCAATCAAAACATTCGCGTATTTTTGTGCCGCCCTTTATATACACGTATCGTACCGAAACAAGATCGATTTGCACGGGAAACTTGAATCGATTCAATAATCTTTATGCGTTTGCCACTCCACTTCCGTGCTATCGAAATGCTGTAGAATTGAAATTTGCGTCCAAAGATTCGTAAATTACAAAATTACAAAAGCTTCGACTCGAAATGGATTGTTCCAAGTTCGTGAGATGTCCTCACGTTCGTCTGGCCCATATAAAGTCCACTTGTTTTTAGGAGGTGGAAAGCGTTTTAACGCGCCGACAGACGTAACGGAGAATCCTGGTCCCGAAGGCCCGTTACCTTGGCGAAGGAGGTGAGAGAGCGCGGTGGGTATAGAAGAAGCGCCGCGCGATCCTGTTGATTTCCACGATTTTACCTGACGCAATTGCGAAGGAGCGCGACCAGCTACCTGCAACCTGCCCGTACGAACGAGGAATTAAGAATTATGAAACCCGTCACTGCCCGTTCGACTATGCCAAATTGCTAACGTAAACATTTGCGATATCAAACGCGCAAAGGTGTCTCGAATTAATGCGAAACGAAGGAGTTTGGCTTCACGAGAGAATTCGCGTAAGACTTTACAGTTGTGAATCGTGCGCGCGTTCGGTCTAATATATATATATATATATATATATATATATATATATATATATATATACATATTTTGTGTGTGTATGTATACATATCTATTGAAAAGATTTTCTCCAGAGTGAAATTCCATAAAGTTAGTTTGGTGTGAAACGAGGAAGTGCTTGCGGCTCGAGGAAACTCTGTACGTAAAGGAGACGACATATATGGAAAAGGAAAATATCGAGGTCGAGAACTGAAGAGGGACGGTGCGCGAGAAATCTCAGTGATATCGATTGAAATTTCACACATTTAGACGAATAACAGGCATCGCCGATTTCTTTCGCGCTGCACAGAGTTGCTTGACGAAGAAAGTACGAGGCTTGGCTTTGTAGGAGCGCTTTCGTCATCAAAAAAATCGACACGGGAGTAACACGAGAATATTCATTGCCACAAAGTACTCAAGTAAATTATTAATGTACTTGAGCGGAGAGAGATAATATATCACGGGAATAATATCAAAGTACGTAAAACTTAATAGTGTATCTTGCGCAACACGACGCAGTTGACGCGGGATTGGGAGCGGAAGTAATCGGAAAGAGAGGATCGATCGACCCAGTGGGATCGTCCGGATGGGAGGATCGCCGTCCCGAAGGTGGCACTTCTTTGGGGCCGCACCTTCCGCTAGAAAAGGATAAATGGAACGCAGGGCCGATAGATATGGCGGCAGGGAGATGCGCCATTCGCGAAGCGAAGATCTGCTGGGCGCGATTTCCAGATCACCCAGCCCGTGCGTCGATCTACCGACCACGGCGTCCGAGGACGATCTAATCGCGGCCAGTGCCCTCCGGGACTCGGGCATCTACGACGAGGCCGTCAGCAGCGCCGGCATCGCCGGGCCGTCGCGGCGCCGTCTCTCGTCATCGTCCAGAACGGTGGGAGTGCCTGTCGACCCGGAGGACTCCATCCGCGACATCGTCACCGAGAATGATCTGTACAGGTCGGTGCGGATTAACTCGTTACAATCCTACTACGAGTTATCTTGCTATCATCATATTAGTATATTTTTCCCAAAAATTTATATACAATATCTCATTGTTAGCATGATTTACACAAAGTTCTTGTCAAGACTTGAGCCGTTATATAATAATGGTTTTCCAGTCCTTGAGGGAGAAAAAAATGAAGAATTTTTAATTTTGAGAATAAAGTTTATATGAGTTTTTTGAGATCGCTAATTGCGATTAAAGTCAGATTTGAATATTTTCAATGATTTGATTAGTATACTGAAGACAAAACCTTAACAGATACGTAACTTTTCTTTAGCATTACCCAGAGCTGGAACGACGTGGACGTAGACAGTTTTTGTAGCTCCTTATTTTTGTTTTTTATTATTATATGTATATATATATACATACATATATACATATATATATATATATATATGTTTCAAGTACACAGATATACGGATTTATATATATTTAAAAGGCAGTTAAGTAATTATTACATGAAACTATTATAGCTTTTCGGCCCGGTAAAGATTAATCCTAATAATAGAAATAGAAAGACTCCCGGCACTGCGCTAATGTTAAGAGGGAACAATATTTAAATATTATTGAAATACTAATGCTTCAATTTGTTTTCAAACGAAGAATGTTATCTGCATCTTTTCACCTGCATTACATGATTTTTTACTCCTAGTTATTTTATTTATTACATCATTATCTAATTGGTAGAAAAATAAATCAAGACCGAACGTATTATCGATTGAACTACATTTATATTTTATCTGCAAATGAAACTCGCGAAAGGATAGCTAATGTGGAAATGTTATAGAGGAATAGTAGTCGAGACCAATTAGAAATTCTCCCCGCGAAACATTCTCGACGAAGATCGATCCTTTCCAAACAATGATGATAATTATAAACTTCCTAGTAATTATGTAAAACTATAGAGTGATTGATCATTATCATTTATGAACGAATCTTCGTTAAAGTCAATTGGTAAACGCACATGCGCGAGGATATTTGTTACTAATGATCTTTCGGTTTCAAAGAATACTAGAATAGATCTATTCCAATAAGTAATTACTGATTATTCTGTTCGAGGCAAGGACGGCCTTGCCACAAGAAAAATTATGATCTGCTCATCTATGCAATCAAGAAACGGAAACAAGCATCGTTTCTTTTCTAAACGACCGGGAGCGGCTTCCGGGAATCGCGGTTGCTCAACGGGATAAATCAAATATTATTTTGATCGCTATTATCTCTATTATTTCGTAATGCAAAATAGGAACGAGGAGTATACCGAAAGTATTTAGTATATGGGTGTGTTCTAAAATGTGTCAGACTGAAAAATACACCTGAAACATAATAGTCTCCAATGGATTATGTCATCGACTATCGATTGCACGCCGCAGCCTTGATGCGAGCTTCGTATTTCTGGAGACCCAGACGACTTTCGCGCCTCGCAACTCGCCGAAGGCCCGAGATGAGCGTCGTGGGGCCAGTCAGCTCGGTCCCACTCGCTCGTCGGCTGCCGGAAGAAATGTGTGCGCGCCGACGACCGGAACGCTGACTGACTGGCTGGCTGGCTGGCTGCGAAGCGTACGAATCAGTCCAAATTGGCCCGAACGACGCTACCCGCCGCGTAAAAGCGAAAGTTCGCGGGGACCAGTTCGCTGAGCGAGCGAGCGAACGCGCGAATGAGCGAGAAGTAGAGAGGAAGTCTCTCGACACGCGGTGAAATCGATTTCGAGCGTGAGACGTGAACGCCGACCGCCTAAGGGCCCAAAGTGGGATAAAAGCCTGTGCACATCTGATTTCGTTCCTTTCGTTGGATCATAATCTCTAGGAATAAATCGCGAATCTATTGCAGATGGCTAATATTGTGACGTGCAGCGACGACGTATACGACGAGAGACGCATATTCGCGTACGTTATACATGATTCGATAGAGAGAGAGAGAGAGAGAGAGAGAGAGAGAGTCCAATAGATTCTTAGATTTTATAGATTTTATCTCTGATCTTGTAAATGTTCATTCTTTATGTGTATATCTTTGCTATCTAATGATTCATTCTTTCTGCAGATATGTCCTGTTTAAGCGGCATTATGACAAATACGTCGACCTCGCGGAAAAATATAAGGAAGCAAAGAGTATCGCTTACTATCTGGAGGAGCGCTATCATGAGATTAAGGTATGTGAAAGCATTCTTGCTTTACGAAAAATTTTATCGCATAATTCAATATTTTAATATTCTATGAACAATATGATACAACATGAAATTATTTTTTTCCCGATTTTTTGTATATTTTACATTTACGTATATAATATACATACACATAAACATCCTAGAATTGCGGTGATACGAGCGAATGATTCTATAATACATGAAAAGGGGATTCTATAATACATGAAAAGGGGATTCTATAATATATGAGAAAATAAGTCGAAAATGTAGAATAAAATTTTGTTCATAAGATTCTTTATTTTTTCCAGAAAAGAAGTATATAAAGATATTGTAGTTTTTTCCGATTTATCGGTCTTTAACAATACCAATTCATTACAATGGATGACACTCATTTCTCCGTGCGCTTTTGTGCTATTTTATAACATACAACACAAGAAAATGTATCAGGCTTTCCCACGTTAAATCGCGATAGCTGGCTCATTGTTAGCACAGCATAATACGCCAATTCCCACGACACATTTTGTTACTATTGTTGAAATAATTTGATGGGTTCTCGCAATTTTATTTGCCTATTCTCGCCTTTTTTTATAAAACTATAATACCAATTTTAGATATATTACCGTCTCTTTTATTTAATTTTACTTTTCTTTTAATTCAATTGTGCATTCTCTGTTTTTATGCGTTATTTTATAATAGTTGATAAAGGCTATATTCTCTCATCTTGTTCTTTTTTCACAATGAAAAGTAACCGTTACGATCTTATCTATTTGTTGCGAAATAATTGAATCAGAAATTAGAAATTTTTTTAATTTTCCGCCAAGTTTTTTCGTTTAATTTTTCTATTTCTAATTATCTGAGATTTTCGTTACAAGGAAGACTGTCAATGAAATTTATTAATCACGTATAATGAAGATATTTACGATTAATCTAGCGAGATTCTTTAATAAAATAAAATGCTGTACGAAATATTTTATTACTCAAGCTTTGGTCTTTTAATTTCTCGATTGAAATAACGATGCAGTTTTGCAAATTAGTAGCCACATTTTCCATCTTCTGATTCATGAAAGTGTATAAGATATCTGATGAAGCCAACTAACAATAAGAGAAGAATTTTTTGTGCCTTGTAATTTAACGCGGAAGACAAATGGTATTCTATACATACATATAAACGCTAATGTGATTTTTGTCGCGATGATATTTATCGAGCTGCATCTATGTAGTTCTTTTACGATCTCTTAATGCACGATGATGTTATCTCACCGTTTGATTATGAGTCAGTCTGGCGTAGTGAAATCGAGTCTCCTTTCTTATAGCGTTGCTATCTGTGAATTATGTCTTCATGAAACCGGAAGAATATCTACGAAGAGAACTTTATGAGAAAAGAACCAATCCATTAAAAAATTCATTTTTTTCGCGACAAGTTTTTTTAATAAGTTTATCTTACTGTATTATCTCTAGATTTTGATGTGTGGACATTTGGTTTATGACTTCTGATATTTGCGAAATTTCTAATTGTGTGCCTGTGATGTAGATTGCATAGATCGCCAAGAATTTTAATTTCCATTTCCATCGTACATAGAGTTGTATTCTATGAATTAAATTAAGATGGATGTGTTTCTAATGTATCCTCTTCTCTGAATTCTTTAAATACAAGAATAATTTTTCTTTTTATTTATTCAAAACTTGTAATAGATTCAGAGTTTTTCTAAAAACCATAGATTCATTCTCTTCCCGTCCTCTGGTTTCGAACAATGTCCGAAGCAAATTCTGAAATCATTGTATTATAGAATTATTTAAAAACTTTTAAGTGAAGGTTTCTAATCTCGATTACTACTAGCAATAAAAACAATTGTATAATATCGCTTATTTGCTACAATAACGACATAACTCAGAAATCGTTATTTTTGAATTGCAAAAGAATAGAGAGCGAATTCAATAGCTCAGCTATACACTGAATGAAGAGCTGAATATAGTTAGATACTTTTATTCCTTTACAATCAGTGATTGATATCAAAATTGCATTTACAATTAATATTACAAAATTTTAATGATTCAAAACATTCAGACTTATTTTTTTGGGAAAAATTTTGCTTTTTCAGATGTTATTATTGCAGAAAATGAGCAATATAGGTATGCAACGCAAAAAGAGATCATTATAATAGTTAGCTTATTTTTATTTTGCTTTTTGGCCGCGTTGCACATCCTTCGACTCGTTTTCCGCTCCACCTTTTCATTACGGGATTTTCTTTAGAAGATTGACATTTTTCACCTTATTTCCCAGATAAGATTTCCCCGTGAGATCGCGAATGATGTGTGACTCGCGAAAAAAGGCTTGCGGTTTGGCACACGAGCTCCGATATCGATGCTTCGTATTTTTCTCTGCGGCATCCTGTTTTCTCGGCGCTCCACACCTTATTCATTTAATTGCATGAAAGTTTGTACAGTTAAGTTACATGCAAGTTGTAGCGCATCGAACAGTTCATGCGAATCAATAAAAGACAAGATACATAATTTAAGAATCAAAGGTCAACGATAATATAATTCTGGCAATCTAAAGTCAACGGAACATGATAAATAATATTTTTAAAAATGGCCTTTTCCTCTAGTTTATTTTTTTATTTATTTGTATGTATATTTACCGGTTTTATCTCACTGGCAATGAGAGAAAAATATAATTACTTTTGTGGTTACTCAATTTTATAATATTTCTAATTTCTACTACACTAAAATTTCTACCACAATTTTATAATATTTCTAATAATAATTATATCTAATAATAATTAACATAATGATGCATATAGTTAAGTTTATCATATTTATTGTTAGAAATATTATAAAATTATGGTTGAGTCCAAAATTAACTATATTTTTCTCTCAATGAGATAAAGCTCTGTTATCATTTATTTACGTCGTTTGAAACATTTTCTTTATTAGTATAAATATCACCATAAGCCTTACAAGTAATATAAAGTCACATATTGTCTAGCCTTATTATTCTCTCTTCCATTCTACATATATGATACATATATGATTATAATTGTAAAATTATAATTTGTTTGCCAATTTTCTCTGATAAGTTGGGAATTTTATTGAGAGTAAGAACTTATTAACACGTTACAGGATATGTAATTCTAATGTTTCATCGAAACAAAATTTATTGGCACTTAATTTTATGAATACTCGTTACACATATCTCTTTGACCTTACAATTAGAGCGTTTTTGTTTATTATCTATATTTTATCTTTTATCGCTCAGCTATGTTTTTCACCGCGAAATAAAAATTAAAAAGATTTATGCTTTGAAAGCAGTTATTATATTAATAATAATCATTTTGTTGCTATCCGTCCACGTGTTTTCTTTCGGCATTTCCGGTTTGCATGCATCTTCTCCGTCGTAAGAAAACTTGCCTGCAGAGCCTGGCATTCTCGGTACGCCATAGCTGGCGTTCATCAACCTCTCCAGCCTCGCTATACCTATCCAGTTGACCTACAATGTGGTTGACTAGCCACCGCTAGACAAAACGAAAAGCGGAAGTGCTGAGTATGCGTCATCAGTCGGTGTCATGCAATCACGTCAAGTCGAGCTAGACGCGAGGTCACCGGCGATTGTCAACATACATCGATGTCAATTATGCAAAATCACTGAATAAAATCTTCAAGAAGCACTTTTGGAATGGAATTTCTAACGGAAAGGCCGGAACGAATTTTCATAAAATGGAAATTGTCTAACGGATCTAAAATTTCTAAATGATATTGATATACAGACATTTTACATAGTTATGACATAAATTCTATCCATAAGAAAAATAGATTTATATTTCATAACTAAAATAAATAGCAGCATATGAAATATATACCTATTCTATATTAAATTGATTAATCGTACACGTATAGAAATAACCATAACTATTAAAAATGTCCGTCTTTTGACTTCATAAACTTCAAAGAGATCAGTGTCTTTATTAAATTAGTTTTCAGGGATTTAATATTTTGATTAAAAAATGAGGCTTTCAAGTCTCTTCATTTAAATTTTAAACATCTCAATATAAACTTTTATTAGAAGTAAATATTTTATTCTTCCAAGTCCAAATTGTGAGATTATTTTAGGTTTATATGTTTCAATCCTATTTTCGTATTTAGGAATTTCAAAAATCTTTATAAAAACAATTTAAACTAAATATGTTCTTCTTTTCTAAAAAGGTCAGATATAAAAGTATTAAAAAGTGCATATATCAGATTTAATAAGATTACTTTCACAAAAATATTTCGTAGACATTAATACTTCAACTATTGATGCTATTCTAAGGTTTTCATTTTCCTCGCGTAAAAGTATCACGTGAAATTCTATTTTCGAAGGCCGAGCGAGATAGATTGGAAGAAGCTCGAAGGCGATTGGAAAGACGATTGGAAGGTTGCGAAACGGAACTTCGTGGCAAGGAGGACGAGCTCTTCTTGCAGCTGGAGAGGAGTTTGCGGCTGGAGGAAGAGATCGAACGAGCCAAGATCGAGAGAGATAGCTATATGGAGGCGCAACATCGATTGGAACAACAACGGGAATCGGCTTTTCGTCGTTTGCGGATGCAGCTCGAGCAGAATGAAGTCACAAGGCGGGATCTCGAGAGAGCGCGCCAAGATGTTATTCGTCAAGCCACTATTATCCGCATGGAAAGAGACACTTTGGAAAGAGAAGTGAGTTTAAACATGAGAAATGTATCTTGCACCATTTTATCTAAAAGAAAAAAAAAAACTTTAATTTTCTTCACCTTTACACACATGTGCTCTATTTCTGGAATTTGCAAATCATTTTCTTTTCTATGCTCTTCTTGACATATGTAATACACATATACTGATCGAGATTCCGTTTCTTTGAATTATTTTCATCAGAATGAGATGCTGCGGCAGAGACTGAGGGTGGAACAGGATGAATTAGGCGCGGAGCGACGCCGTCGGGAAGAAGGCGTTGCAGCATTAACGAGAGAGACTATCGCATTGAAACACGCAACGCGTCATTTGAGTGCCGCGACATTTCATGCAACGTCCTGCCGGAATCGTCGCCGATGTTCCATTTGCATCTACGCTAGACGCACCTTTGCCAACATTGACAATTATCGTGACAAGTGGGTAATAAAAGTTTTATTAAAGCGGAGGAATGCGAGGATTTTTATACGTTCGTGTCCGAAGATGAATGTATCAAATCAAATGTATTTTAAGCGCTGAAAATTTGCTCTTTGCAGCGGAAATCTCTTGCAGTGCCTTCAAACACCCTTACAAGATCTTCGTAATTGGTTACGACCTAGCGTGTCGTCAACCTGCTCGTCTCGAATTCCGCAAATCGAATCATCCATTGCCGACAGGGAAATTTCTTACATCGACGACTCCAGTGCCGATAGTAGCAGCAATGGTAGTACTAACAGTCGTAGCTGCAGTAGCAGTACTAGCAGCAGCAATAGTGCTTACGACGATGACGCATATCCGAGCACTCCGATAGCCGAACCTTCTCTTTCGTCGGCCATTTCTAGCGTTCCGCATACAGCCAGGGCTTTTTCTTCGGATTCAGGGTTCGTTCAACTAGAAACAAATATTACATTAATGTGATGATGACGATAATAAAAATTTGACATCGACATCTATTTTCTCCTTTATATTGTCTGTTTAGGTTTTCTTCGGAGATAGGAGATCGTAGATCGCGATGTTTCGATAATGTTGGTAGCAGTACCAGCAGTAGCAGTGGCAAGAGCAGAAATATCAGCGAATCGTTAGACAGCAATGAAATCGACAATCAGGTTGCGAGTGGAAGAGACGGGCTTATCCGCTCGAGATGGACTTCCTCTTTCCGTAGACTTCTCGGACGGAAATCGAAGAGTAAACTCGACCGTTCCTCAGGAACAAGCAAGACTGATGAAACGCAATGAATTATTTGTACTGAGAAAAAGACTCGATATATTTATCCCGTCCTCCTTCCTCTTCCAAGCCTCTGCGAAAAAATTCAGTTCTTAATTTGAAGTGAAGCAAGATCTTTGAGAACTGATTGAATTTTTTTCATCGGAAAATGTTGAAACTATCTAGGATTCCTTTTAAATAAGAGACACAGGCGAATTTATACATGGATTCAGGGATCCTAGAATTTTTAAGTGGAATTTTAATAATGAATAATGTAACGTTCTTGAAACTTCCTATTTTCAGAGATACAGTCTTGATTGTATCTTTTTCAAGATTACGAATTATGTTAGAATTATGTGAGAATTAAAAAAATAATGCCGATATATCTTGTAAAATATTAGAAAAAAATATATAATTTCAAGAATTTTTTCATTTTTCGAAAATTTCAATTTTATGTTAGGAATTTTTAAATAAATATGCTCCAAAATCCAGAAATTTTAAGTTCTGGATTTTTATCCATAATATAGGAATTGAATATTGAATAAGTTGAAGAGAATTAAAAAAAAAAAATATATATAAAGGAGTTAAATTATTGGAAAAATCGCAAACAAAGTTTAAATATTTATTATAAAAATGTGTGATGGGTTTTAAAGACTTTGAATTTTTTATATTTTAAAATGTAAATGTTTTTAAAAGGTTTTTAAAAAATCGGTTCGAATCGAACTATAATAATAGAGAAATGTTATTGTTTGCATTCCAAAAGTTTCTTGTGTTGTTACGTTTTATTGTTGTTATGGCGATTGTTGTTGTATTTGCCAAAGAATACAGTGGCTTATAAGCATCATCGATTTAATCGCCATTTAATTAGAAGTTTTAAATTTGCGATAATTTTTGTCGCTTGTCAATATTATATCGTTTGCGACGAAAGAGCCAGTCCTTTAAATATGTATGGTGAAAATGGTCGGACCAAATTGCTGACATGTCACAATCCTGTTACGATAATGTTATAAAATGTAGAAAATTCCAATATAAATATTATGCAAATAAAACTATGTATACCATAAAGGATGTTTTTTTAAATATTTTCTAAATGTTCGCCAAATTAAAGAATCTCGTTAGAATTAACAGTAAATATTTACAGAGCGAAATACTAATTACAAAATTAATGAGAATATTGCGGGATTGTTATTGAGCTGAAAAAATTTAATCGGAAATAAATTAAGTAAAATATTACAATCTGTTATACATATATCGCGATATTGAAGATATTATAATACATTGTATCTATCTATATTGAAGATTAATTGGCTAGAAATTCTTTTAAAAAAATTAAAGATTATATACGATCTACGAAATAATGACAAATTTTTCAAACATGTTGATGTATGAAAAATTTGTGAAATTTTAATATAAATAGCGAGATAACGATTTCTATGAATATGAATATGCAATTAATTATACTCTGAATTAAAAATTTGAAAATTATTTACGGCTATGGATATTGCCGAAATTACAATTTTCCAAATTTGCATTTAGGAATAACGCAATCTTATTTTACTATCGATATTATATTCGTTATCCGTCATTTATTATTTAACTCAACTCAAAGTTACCAATTTAGAATGATTCAAGTTGCTTTGATAAAAAAGGAAAAATATCTTATCACGAAACGTGTACTATCATAATTGCGTAATCTACTTGGAAATACAAGATTTATAAGAAGTTATCGATCATTGCTGAATTTGTAAGAATATTACGATATGATATCGTGTTTCGAGAATCCACAAGATCCAGGAATTGCAATTTTAATTAAATGACAATTTAATTGGCGATTTATTTATTAAATATCATCTATATTATTTTGTTAAGATAGAATTAACATAGATTAATTTATTGTTAGATATATAGAAAGATTAGATTAGCAACAATAAATCATACATTACAAAATTAGAAATTTTGTAAGTAATTCTGCCCATTAAATTAACTTTTTTAAAAATTTGATTAAAGGCATTTAGACTAAGTTGCGATTCAAATTAATTATAAAAAAATTACATAAAGAAATTATTTAACTTTTCGGTAATTGATATTACATTGCTTTTTAAACAACATTCTTCAGACTTCTTAAGAAATTTCTTTTTTGTTTCTTTCCTTTGATAAATAAAATATATCAGTTATATTGTAAGAGAAGGGAACGAGATGCCCATATCTAAATTTGAATTTAAATGTAAAAGAAGGTTATCATCAATACCATCTAATTCATTTATTTTTTCTCTCTTATCAGTCTTTTAATTATAATATTGTTCATACAGATATTTCACCTATATCACGTATATCACCTCTTCTAAACAATTATGATTACACAAAATCAAATGATATTTTATTTTATTATTGCACCAAAATTAAAAATGAAATTATGATTAATAATCCAGTGATGGCACCAGATTTCTATTCTATTTGAATGGACCATTTATAAAAATAATTAAAACTCGTACATACTTATTTGTATTTATTATTTTTTATTATAGGTATACATTCAAGAAATATTCAATTGAGACTTAAAGAGAAAAACATTAGGTATAAAAAAACAAAACATTAATGTGAATTATTAATTATTTAAATATTATTAAAAACAAATTATTTTGATTCTGCAAAAATGCTCTTCTGAAGCTTTTCTAATACCTATATTTAACTATACATATGATGTATAAATCAACTATATGATGTATAGAAACTATATGAACGTGCATTTATTTTCGACATGTCATACATTGGATCGTGTCATTTTCAACGTCTTCACAAAAATAATAGTGTCAACTTAATCTCTTTTTTCACGTTTTTCAAAGTTTTTTTATTTCATTAATTAATCAAACTCAAAATTTGTAGATTTGCATTTTTGAGCGGATTCATACAATTGAATCTAATTTTATCTTATAGAGAGATGATGTGAAAATGAGAGTATCTTCGATTGTCAAGCGAGAGAGCCGCATGAGCGAAATAACTCTGCTCTATCCTATAGAGTAATTTAATTGTAAATGCAGAATAACAGTTTTATTGAAATATTAGAAAATGCATTCAAGTTTTCACGTTTGGATCATTTCACTGGTTCATTGATGAAAACACGACATGATCCAATAATGATAACTTCCTCACATTGGATATTTCAACAGTCTCATATAAAATGATTATTCTAAATAAAACATAAAATATCAGGTTTAATACTTTAATAAGTACTTTTTAGTGTTTCAAAAACATGAAATTTCTGAGTGACATATTAGACTCCTAGTAGCACATGTTGGTTTCTTATACATTTCCTCTTTACGTTTCTACCCGTTCTGTCCAACCGTTAGCCAACCAATATGTGCTGCTCGGGTAATATTTTTAATACGTTCAGAAAATTGATATAAAACGTATATAAACCATCATGCTGGGACAATAGACACAAATAACTCGACCAAATGTTACAAAAATCAGCCAAAAATTGTATTTGATCGTCTAATTCGCAAGGAAATGACTGCAGCTGCTTTACGTTTCTAAACATATGCGAGGGAATTGAAACAAATGAATTTTAACCAGTTTTATTCATTTTATTCATTTGTGGTTACAAGCTGGAAAATACATTGATAATCCATTGATGAAACCTCCTATACACATATCTAAATGTATATAAGCATTCTTTTTAGTTTTTTTTTATTGAAATAGTCAAAAAGAATTTCAAAGTAATATAATTATCTTAATTTTTCCTTGATTTTCTTGTTTTTCGTTTCTGGCTTAACTTCAATCAATGATATCGTACGAATTCATACATGACGTCTATTCGTTTATTTGCCAATACACGCGATCCCCCATCCATGCAAACCCCGCCATCGAGCGGCAGAAAGAAACCAATATATAGAACCAATGTACATATAGTCCACATGTACCGTATTCATCGCTGATAACTCTACTAGTACGATTTTAGTACGTGCTGCGAGCATATTCGAGCGTTCGACAACGAGTGTTCTCTGACGCAACAGGTATGCATACTATTAATAGATCGGTGTTAGACTTCAGAATTCGTACAAATTCGCAAGTAACCAGCTAGTTGTATTCCTCGCAATGAACGAAAAGGCTGAAATTTGTCGCGAAAGAATAGCTTGTGTTTGAAAAGAAGATGGAGTAAAATCTGGATTTTGGAGCGCAGTTACTGTAAGTCTTGAACCAAAAATCTGTAAGATTCGCCATTGTGATAAAAAATAAAACTACTGCAGCTAGAATTAATATTAAAGAAGATTTCATGCGTGATGCAAATTATTTCTAACTTTAATTGTGAATAATTGTTTTCAACAAATGGATATTTGGAGCGCAGTTACTGTAAGTCTTGAACCAAAAATCTGTGAAGATTCGCCATTGTGATAAAAAATAAAACTACTGCAGCTAGAATTAATATTAAAGAAATATTTCATGCGTGATGCAAATTATTTCTAATTACTTTAATTGTGAATAATTGTTTTCAACAAATATTTATTTTAAATTATATCCATCTTTGACAGAAACGACTGTTATTTGTGTGTGAAGAAAATGAGAAGACGATCTCCCTCGTGTTTCGCCAAATTCGTTGAAATAATTTATTAGTTTATTGACACTGTCGAATTTCTTATTTTTTTCCGAATAATAATATAAAATTTCTAACGTAATTGATTATAATATAATCGTAATAACCATTAAAACTTATGCACAAAATTGATTTAGAATTGATCGGAGTTTTTAGAAGCGGAGCAAATTTGTAATTTATAAAAATGTAATTTTAAAACTATGTCAGAGAACATTAAGATTAGCATGTAAATTTTTATTTAAAACAAGCAATTGTGACTTACAATGATGTAGCTCTAAAATACAGAAATTCTTATTTCCTTAAAGTCAATTTTAATCGAAGCGAAAATTGAATATAAAATAAAATAAAGTGGCGATGATATCTGTCAACTGATTTCAACTAATAAGTATAGGTATCAATTTTACATATGTGAAGTTATTAATTTTATTAATATGAATATTTTAATAAAAAAATAATATTAATTCAGGTAGAGAGAGGGGGGAGGGGGAAAGATAGAACAGAAATAACGTATGTTCGTTATCTCATATGATTACATTATATTAATTAAATTTAAATCCATTCTCTATCTGTTTTCTATTTTCTTTCTCCTTCTTTTGTTTTATAAACAGTTTTGTGAATTGTTTGTGATAAAAAGAGAGAGAAATAAAAGGAAAAATATAAAACTATGAAGTAAAAATAAATTATAGCTGTGCCGCGAGTTTATGATCATTCTTAAAAGGCGAGGCAAAGTAAGCGTTCGTTATCGGTTATCTCTAGTGAAACGTGGCCAACAATTTATTGAAGGTGATACCAATGCGTATTTTATTCAATCGCGATGATATCGAACAGATCGATTATTCAAAGGATGTCCACGCCCAAGCCCATGTCCATGCAGCCCACTCGTTTTTTATTCTTTTTATGCATCTAAAATGTTCCGCGAATTTTACATAACTGCAAAGATATGGCACGACCTTTTCATCGTACATACACACTTAGAAAAAAAAATAAAACAAAATATTTCTGCCAATTAATGATAACTGAAATTTAAGTAAACTAGTTTTATAAAATCATGAAAAAACAAAATAATTAATTTTGAGAATGATCAAAAATGATCTTAGCAAGAAACACATTTCTTGCTAAGATCATTTTTTGATCATTCTCAATTCAACATCACAATGTTGAATTTTAAACACGTCCAATCTAGGTTTAGAATCATCAAACATTTTTGTCTCATATAATATAAAAAGTTATTATTTTAGAAAAACAGTCGCATTGAAAAATCTTCGATTTTATCATCTTTATGCCATCGTTGCGATTGTAAAAGAACTTTGCCCCTTCCCTCTTAAATATCTCTTATCGTTCTTTTTATCTTCGCTCACGTAGACTTAGAAATAATAGTCGACAAAAAGGACACAGGCCTAACCCAGGAAGAATAAGAAGTCACAAAGATGTCAAAATGACGATAAAGTAACATAATGACTTCGTTATTATGTTACTTTATCGCTAGTTTAGCGTTATTTTGACGTCAACATGACGTCATAGTAATTTTTGTTCTACCTGAGAATGAGCTTGACCTTGAGATATATAGAGTGTCCGAAAATTCGCGCATTCGGTGTACAAGACATGATACTTTAAATACTGCTAAAAGAAACAACTTTTTTCTTTAGCAAAATTGCATCCGACAAGTAGTTTTTGTAGGAGAGCAGATTGAAATTAACGAATAAGCACTCTTATCTATGGCTCCATGGTGTTCAGTAGACCTATCCTCTAACGATATTTCGTTATCGTTGAGCAGTATTTTTACTATGTAAAAAAACTGCGCAACGACATTGTAACGATCACGAACTGTCGTTAAGAGTTACAGAATAGACAGGGCCGACGTGTACTTCTCACTCACTTGTGTTCATCTGAAAATAAAGACAAATGTAAATATGCTTTATAAATGTAAATTGACAAATGTAAATGCAAAAACGAGCTGAGCGTTCTATTATTCTAAATATTGCACACAATTGCGTATGATAATTAAATGCGTATGATAATTAAAGTATTATTAAACATAAAGAATACTAACCCTAGTGGTAAGTGTTGGTTTTTTATACGTTTCCTAAACGTTTCTAATATTTTAAATACGTTTAGGAAATGTATATGAAACGTATATAAACCATCACATGCTACCTGGGAATTAAATGAGAATACGTAACTCGTACAAATGCCGAATTGATTTACTATGAAAAAAATTAAGAGATAATTAGCTCTTATAATAAATTCTTATAATTAGTCTTTAACTCGAATATCTTGCTTTATTTTTAATCACTGTTACACAATAAATTTATTTTTCGGTATTTGTACGGGTTACGTATTCTCACTAATTAATTAGGGAATAATTCTTTATGATTAGTGATACTATTTAATACCATATGTAATTGTGTGCAATAATTTAAAATAATAGAGTGCCCAGCTCGCAAAGCGTAATACTGCGCAACGATTATTATTTACATTTGTCTTTATTTTCGAATGAACAAGCGCGCGTCGGCACACACCACAGATAAGAGTGCTTATTCATTAATTTCAACCTGCTCTTCTGCAAAAACTATTTATTGGATGCAATTTTGCTGAAGGAAGTTTTTTTTTTTAATTAGTATAAAATATCACGTCTTGTACATCAAATGCGCGAATTTTCGAATACCCTGTATTGTCAAGATCACTATCCTGGATATCCTGCAAAACTGATGCTTGTTGTTTATGAAAAAATTATAAATAAAAAAATTGTTTTCACGCATTATATATCATTTTCAAATATTATGTCTGTTAAGAATACATTTCGTAGAATGTATTCTTAACAGACATAATATTTGAAAATGATATATAATGCGTGAAAACAATTTTTTTATTTATAATTTTTTGTTTTGTTAAGAATACATTTCGTAGAATGTATTCTTAACAGATTAATTTATTTATGTGCAAGTAAATCAAATACATGGGCAAAGGAAAGGGAACATTTGATAATATATTAATTTCACAATAATTTTACATTTTAATCCATATGGAACCGTACGATAATGAACCTCGTTTTGTAATGAAACTGAATAGGGTAGATCTCACTTCATATAGAAAGTTGAAAACTTATTTGGATTCATACGTACGTACATTATTAATTAAGGCTCCTGATCCCTGATCCCTGATCTACGACCATATTCGTGATGTCAGAAGCGAGAAATTTTACGGTGACAATCGCTGCAAACTAGTGTAAAATAAAGAAATGTTTCAATAAAAACACACTACAGATTGTTTTAATACACTTGTAAAACGTACAGGAAACTAAGATTACCAAAGAATACACAACGTAGAAGACACAGTGTCTATCTCTTTTCAGAGTTGTTAAATCACGTGTGTGTTAGTGTGATTGGTTATGTATGTGACTATGCTCTGTATCATTTTACATATAGTGTTTTTAAGAATAGTGTCCTGTATATTTTATAAGTGTGTTACAGCGATCTATAGTGTGTTTTCATCAAAATATCTCTTTATTTAACAGTACGCTGCAATATAATTTTCATGTAATTTCTCGCTTCTGACATCACGATTTCTAATATGGTCATAGATTAGAGGTCAGAAATCAGGAGCCTTAATAAACTTTGTGTCAATTCATCTGCCCGAGTGGGAAAGATAGATCTTCAATTTTCTAGTATTGAAAAATTACATTGAATTTATGAAATTTTTTTTATTTATAACCTTTTAATAAACAATAAGAAACATTTTAGACTTTTTAGAAAATATTCAGGATAGTGACAATAGCGCATAATTGTTTATATATATTTAATATATTGTTTTCTAAACATATCTAATGTTTAGGACGTATAAAAACTAACATGTGCTACTAGGAAATATAGATCAAGGTCAAGTTGGATCCGTTTTTATCAATGATTATTAATTTTTCGATTTTTACGTTTCTATTTTTTACATTTTGTGAACTATCTTAACAGAAATTTAATATAATTATATATATTATCATTTTTAACTAAGGAATGGTTTAAAAATTTAGGTAGGAATGAGATAGAAAGAGAGAGAAGGCTGTGGGGAGAGGATTTAGAGGAGGAAAAAGGTAAGGCGGTAAAAAACTATGGAAAGAAAAAGAAAGGAAGAAAAGGGAAAAGGAGAGAGAGAGAATGAACAAGGTAGACGGTGGCTGTGATTAATGGTGATAAAATGTAAAATGTAAAGCCTAAGTGTTAAATTATAGTAAAATTGTGAAAAATTGTGAAAAATTGTGATAACGTTAATTTTAATAATATTTTAATAGTATAGCGGTATAATAGACAGTAAGAATAGACGTAAGAAATGAGGTAGATAAGATCAAGTTAGGGAGATTGGTAAGTAGGTTAAGAAAGTTGAGAATAAGGATGAATGTGGATAAGGAATGAGTGAGTAAGGCATAATTGTAAACCAAGTCCCACTTCTTGGCCATATAAAAAACTGAAGTGAATAAAGATATATATATATATATATATATATATATATATATATATATATATATTTTATCATTTTATAAAAGCTTGATTCTATTGAAATATATGAATGCTTGATATCTTATTCAACACAAGTAATGGTGATTTTTTAAAAATGAACAGTACACGATGACGTAATTAAATTATTGTCAATATAGTTTCAATTGATATGACATTGAAATGACTGGTGCGACGTATGATTCATATTTATGACATGTCTACATACATGTGTGTAGTGTGTACATATTTCATACATCGTAAAGTAAATCTCGCGTATACATATATTGACTTTTTTCGAGAATTCGATATCTTATCATCATTGCACATTATACGAGATACTAATAATGCGTCATTGGATCTGCAATCGAGTTGTAGCCTACATAATAATCTAATAAATAAGTCCAGGATAGATTTCAATGTAATAACGTATTTAAACATGTATAACTTATAGTGATTTATAAAAAGAATTAGGAAATAATGAAAACCGCTGCTGGTAAATATTTCTTTGCTAACATTGTGTTGTTTGCTCCGAATCCCGTTTATTCTACTTTATTTTATTTATATAATAGAGCAAAAATTGACATATCATTAAAACTATTACAAGGTCATCTGAATGCGCTTTTTATTTCTTGAAATTTATCTACATAGTCACTGTGACAACCCATTTTTTTATACAAATCTATTTTTATTCAATAATAAAACTAAACTATATGTTTAGCTGAAAATTTATTGCACTCATTTATGATTTGATTTATTCTTATCGTTATTTTTTTCCAATTTTATTGCAGCAACATTACAATCTTATATAGGGTGTCTGATAATTATTGACACAATGCTCGTCGGATGGATCGTCGCAGCGTGCATGTAGAACGGACTAAACTGAATCAAAAAGTCCTGCCTCATTTTGCAATTTTCGCAATAGTTAATAACGAGTTATTAATTATTAAAAATCGCCATGGTTTATCCGCCCAGCCTACCGCCGATTGCAAATGCACGGCGAGATACGACAATGTCTATGCAGCAATTTTCTTAATAAGCGGTTGTTGCGTGGATAGTTTTTTGTATCATAGCTCAGAGCGGCAAGTGACATCCATTCTGAGCTATGTGATAGACCCCTCGATCCTTGTCTTTTTATTAAAACGCCGTTTGTAGAAAACAACTCTTCGGGTGATTAGCAACCACAACTGCTGAACTATTGCAAAAATTGCAAAGTGGTTCAGAACTTTTAGATTCGGTTTAGTCCGCTCTACTTGCACACGAGCGTTAAGTGTCAATAATTATCAAATATATACTCCCTACGAGATATTACGATAAAATGTTTTAGAGACATAAAATTGTAAAATTAACATATGGTAGTAACATATGGTAGCAATTACGTGCGTGTGGAATTTATAATAAGCGATGTCTTACGTTTATATATGTACAATATAAACGTAATGCTAGATTTTTTTACATACAAGGATCGAGTGATTAAACTTTATATAAAATTATATAATTAACTTTGTATTTTTTCTGTAATCTATGTATCTATAATGTTTTTCTGTATCTATAATATGTAATCGAATTGGTGATGTGGGATTATTAATAGGAATTAGATTATTAATTATAAAAGGAAGTTGAAATTTGTGAGCTGTTAGAGGTAAAATTGAAGTTTTTATATTATTTTTAGCAGCTATTACAAAAAAGAGCCCAAATTCCATTTTCTGTGTGATTGCCTAAGGCAATAGCAGCTCCTACTCCTGTTTCTGCTTTAGTTCATTCTTCTAACTTGGTTACAGCGGAGATTTATTTAATGATTCGATTTAATCATAGATAATAACGAGAGTACAGTTAGACGATTTTCAATGGAAAAAATGGACCAACCACCAAGTTACACGTCACCACCATATCCTTATCCACAGCCACCACCAGCAATGCCGCAGCCATCAATGCCACCACCATCACGTAAGTGTAAAATGATGAAAAAAAACGAATCTTAAATAATAATATTCATATTATAGAAAGTGCACGTATGCATTATACAACATTTATTCATATCATAATCATGTGAGATCAATACTTTTAAGTTTAACGCGTCGTTTATGTGTCCACAGACACGGTAGTTGTAACATCAGGAGCGGCCTTTAGTAAAGAAACTCAACGTATGATCTGTCCACATTGCCATACTAGTATTAGTACGCGTGTAGAATCGGAAGCGAACACGAAAACGCATCTAATGGCGGTATTGCTCTGTTTATTTGGGTAAGATTTCAAATAAGATAATATAAGAGAATTTTATCAATAGAAAAAGATATGTTTAAATCTGATCTATTCTTTTCCAGATGTTGGTGTTGTGCCCCGTGTCCTTACTGCATGGATTCCTGCTTAGTCCAGAAGCATTACTGTCCAGCGTGCCACAATTTCCTTGGAGCATCCGAAAATTAATCGACTTCACTTACAACTCGGGAATACAAGATACTGCAGAATTATATTACCATTAGGGTATTAGTTAGGATACATGATATAAGATCTATAAAGATAGTGAAGATTATTTTTCTCACGTATTTCAAATAAACCATTGTCGAGTTGTTTAATATACATAAATCAGGTTAAATAGTTTCATTATTGCGCATAATTTTAGAAAATGTGCAAATATAATTAACGCACACATGCGTACAAAGAAAGAAGGAGGGAGGAGAGGCTTAGCCGCTTTATTTTTATAAATGTTACTAGAGAAAAAATTATACGTAAGTTACACTTCCCAGTGAGAAATGATGATCGAAAAGACATCGACGTCGAGTTATGAGTCAATGCCTTTTCGATGCAAAAGGCATTGAATCGACATCGATTCAACATCGATTTGACCAACCATTTCTCACTGGATTTATATTAGTCATATAATTCATAAGTGCTTTTATATTATTCATACCGTATCAATCTGTGATCTTAAAATTGAAAATGAAACTATAGAAAAGATTAGTAATTTGTTATATATAGAGTTACATGACTAAAAAATCATCTTAAAACCATTTTTGGACATGTATACTATCTGAAATACTATATTATTAATTATATTTACGCATGCATAGTATAGTCAAAATTAAAATGTCAATTTAAATTTCTTGTTGTGTCAAAGAGGATAATTTACAATTCAATTACAATAGTTTCCCTGATATCAATTCTTTGCAGTCGACAGTTAAAACGGGGAATAAGATTAAAACAAAATGGAAAGAGTTATAATCTATTATACAAGCAATTATACTAATCTAATTCCTTAAATTTTACATTAATATATAATTACTTTTAATTAATTAAGATGTTTTATTGAATTATCGTTTCTTCAATTGCAAGCAACTTGATAATATGTTGTGCATGTGTATGACAGTACTAATGTTCCCTCACATGTATTTATTATTTACCTTCATTATAATTAAAGAATTTAATCTGTTATTGTGAATGCTATAAATAAACATAAAGAGAGAGATCATGCTACATGTTCTCTAAATATTCATAAACGTATTTGAAATTCTAAAAATTGTTACATATATGTACATGTATATACTTATTAATTATAAATTACAATTATAACACAAAGAATAGCAACGAAAGAAATATATATACACAAATAAATCTTATTAATTATTTTTATCTAATTTAAGTATTATATTTGTAAACTTGCGACAAACATTCAGTAATAATATAATTTATGATAATTTTTTTTAAATAATACGAGTAGCATGCTTCTTCATTTCTATATATTTTGCAATTTCTGTTAAATGGCTAAATCCCTATATTACGTTTCTGCATTTTCATTCTTTGAAAAATTGATTTCGCAAGTTCCGATAATTATTTTTTTCACAACAGCTTTTTTTGGTGACACCTATTTTTCATGACAGTTTTTTTATAACAACTTTTTTCACAATTTTTATTCAAATTTTTTACGACAGTTTTTTTACGTTAATTTTTTTCATAATAGCTTTTTTATTATCGTCAATACTTTACTGGATGTTAATTCGAATATCTTTTGTCGTGGGAACATTCTGAACATATACAAACACGATACAGCTGATAACGACACGTGAGATGATTAGGTAAAAGGCCGAAAAAACGAAATCGTAATAGAAATGAGTTGCTCGTTTTGATAATTCAAAAAATATACTCGGAAAGAACACACTGCCCTAGAATGACGAAAAATTTGTACAATTGGATCGGATAAACGAAAGATTCGACCTATAGACATCGTCGCGAACGGACATGTATATTCCGCGAAAAAATTTGTAAGACTTAGACGAATGTAAAATAAATCAATTTCACTCTAAGATTCGTTTATCAACCTTTCGAACATTCAAGTACAATCTTTCCTCTCACCCGAATTGCTAAATTATAATAATCTTTTTCACAACTTTTTTTACGACAGCGCTCATTCACGATAATTTTCTTTTTTAAGACAATTTTTTTGCGATAGCCTCTTTCACAATAGCATTGATACTTTTCTTTTTTAAGATCATTTTTTATGACGGCCTTTTTTCATGAGTTTTTATTCATTTTTTTAAATGCTCTGCAACAGCCTTTTCCACTGCAGCTTTTATTCACAATAGCTCATTTTTTTTTACAACAGCCTTTTTTCACAAGTTTTTATTAAATTTTTCTTTTATTAAATAGTTTTTTATGATAGTTCTTATTATTTTTTTGTAAATTTTGATAATTTTGTTCGTTTCTACATTTTTTTATTGCAAGTTTGGGTAAATTTTTTCCTACATTTTTATAAAATTTTCCCTTTTTATATAAATACTGGCAGTTAATTTTATACATTTTCTGTTTCTTGCATATTTTAATAGCTAATTTCTTTACATATTATATTCGCGACTTTTCTTTTATAAGTTTTGATAAATTATTAAATTTTTTTATACTTACTTTTTTTGATCAATTCGATAGCTTAGTTTTTAATAGTTTTAATTATTTCATAACTCATTTTTGTTTTTTAAAAATAATTTTCAACTTTTTAAGACTTGTTTTTGACACAATAAATTTCTATTTTTAGTAAATTAAACAGTCATTTTATTGATAAATGTTGTATCTGTTTTTCATAATACATGTTATTACAATGTCTTCCATATCCGGATAATTTCAATACAAGCTATTTTAATAATTCATATCTTCTTTTTTCACAACTTCAATTCAAATATATTTCAGAAATTTGGATTCAGTTTGACAACTGTTTATTTACTCCTTATAAATGTCAGATGTTTTATTTTTCGAGTCTTAGCTTTGTTTAAACGATGCAATCCACTTGCGTGTTGGCAGTAGGTTTGGGAAGACTCTAAGGAAATTCTTATAGAGAAACGATATCCTTTGAGAAACCTAGTCTCCGTCACAGATTCTTATTCATAGATCCAATTTTCAGACGCGTGCGTCCACTCGACTACTTCCTTCTCGCCAAACCACAAGCTAATCTCTTTTTCAGCGGACTCAACAGAATCGGAACCATGGATAATATTGCGTCCAACCTGTATACAAAAATCGCCACGAATTGTGCCTGGTGCAGAATCCTTAGGATTTGTCTCACCTAACATTACTCGGCCGGTCTTTACGGCATTTAAGCCTTCCCAGACCTGAAACAATGATTTCAATTAATACAAACATTACTACATTTGTTGTAATGGATATTATTGATGCGGCTAAAATTTATTGTTGTATCAGCAATATTAAAATTTTTCAATTATTTGTGTAAAAAACTTGCCATTGGCACGACTGGTCCCGAGCTCATATATTTGACTAAACCTGGAAAGAAGGGCCTTGACGCCAGATCAGCATAGTGTTTCTTCAAAAGCTCTTCAGTAGGCTATAACAAAAACATGGTGTATAAATTAGAAGAAACATGAGTTAAATAAATATGAAAGAAACATGAGTATTTTAGATAACAATATTAAAGACTTAGTCAATATAATTAAAAATTATTTTCTCTATAAATATATTTTGTTTAAAATCTTCATATTTTAATGTAAAGATTTATTTTATTACACCGATAATATATTTCATCGTACATACATTAGATTTCCAACTTTTAAGACCATATTGTATTCTTTCAATAACTTACAAACTTCATTAATAATCATTTTATGAGAAATAAAATTAGTAACTTTAACTCAAATATAGCTCCAATATAGCTAATCATATGTGTATCTCGAAGAGACATAAGGCCTATTCTTTTTAGCTGAACTGGCTGCACCAGTTCAGAGGTTATCTTTTTCCCTCCGTATTGGAAGGAGAAAGATGACCTCTAAACTAGTGCAGCCAGTTCAGCTAAAAAGAACAGGCCTATAATCTCGACGAATCACGTGGCATATTCGCAAGTAATCCGTGAAGTTGGAACGCAAGTAATGCAATTACGCGCGAACTACCACTTACCCACAGCATTTTCATAGCGACTAATTTGAAACCCTTTTCTTCGAATCGTTGAATAATCTTGCCGACCAAACCACGCTGCACGCCGTCCGGCTTTACCATGATGAAAGTACGCTCTTTGTTCTCCGCCATAATTAATTTGCAGATAATCTGTAGCAGAGTCGAGACGGAACACAACACCATACGATGCCAACGAGCCGCAAGGAAATGAGACTGAGAGAACGCGAGTCGTGACGATTTCTTTACGAGTAAGGTGGGGGAACGTGTCGTGACGTCGCACTGTGCTGTGCCGGCCGGTCGACGACAGTTCACGATGCACCAACGATTTGCCGGTAATTGGAACTTCAAAATTTGCCGAAACTACAGTTTAAATATCAAATATTTAAACAAATACGCTAGCATATAACACCCTATATATAACTTTAAAAGCGAGAGCACAGATTTCTGTAGACGCACACGTCTATAGTAGATGTAATAAACCTTATAGCTCATGCACACAGAACGAAATACTTGCCGTGCGATAAGAAACAACTCCTGCGTTCGATCTCTCCCAATTTCTCCCACTTGGAGCATATACTAATACTACACTAAAAATCTATAATATATGTTACGTACCCGATAGATTTTTAGTATAATATATGCTTCCAATGGGAGAAATTGCGAAAAAACGAAGAACGCAAGCAATGTAGTAGCCATTCGATTAACTGCTTTTCGGTAAGAGCAAAAATCTCATTGGTCACCGTGTCACATTTTGCCACGCGGCAAATGTTTTCGCATCCTGTGTGCAGGGAATTGTTTGTGTATCACTGAAAATGACAAAAGTGAACAAATTTATTAGAATGTTTATAATTTCATTAATTAAAGGCCATTCTACAATTGCGTAAATGTAGTTGTAAATGTAAGGCTAAGAAAATGACCAATCATAATCGAATATTCTTCTTATGATCGAAAAATAATTAGCCCGGATCTACAATAGGTGTAATAAGCTTTAAGCTTTAAAAAATTGACCAATGACAGTCAATTATTCTCCTCATCTTCGTCTGTGATTGGTTAATATTTTAAGGCTTAAAGCTTACTACACCTATTGTCGATCCGAGCGTAAAGCCATTCTACAATTGCGTAAGCGTTGTTGTAAACGTAAGGCTATAAGAATTTGACCAATCATAGTCGATTATTCTTCGATCGTAAGAAGAATATTCGACTATAATTGGTCATTTTCTTACACCTTTACAATTACAATTACATTTACGCAATTGTAGAATGGCCTTTATGGCCCGTCTACAATGGCAGTAAGTTGTAAGGTCGTAAGCAAATCGACTAATCACAGTTAAGTTCTTATTAAAGGTTAACTATAATTGGTTGATTTCCTTATAACCCGTCTACAATGAGTCGTAGTGGTAAGGTTGTACAGCAAATCGACCAACAGTCAAGAATATATAAGAAAATCAGATTGTGGTTGATCGATTTGCTTACGATCTTACGACTCATTGTAGACGAGGCTTTACGACCTTACAACTTATTGGCTGCGTTCAGCAGAGAAAACCGCTCAGTGAGCGCTTAATAAATTCTTTAATACATTGGGCGCGTTCAGCGGACACAGTGATCAGTGAGCAGTTAGTAATGATTGGTTGTTTCTGTTAGATCCCGAAATCTAGACCAATTACATTGACGAATTACTCATCTGTTGTGCAACCGTTGTGTCCGCTGAACACGCCCATTGGCTGCGTGTAACTAACGCAATTATTGTAAATCAATTTGATTTTCTGCTAAATGATATTTGGCTGTATTTAGCAAAATGTAAATGTTCTAAGATAATTTACGATTTTCTATTTCCTTTTCATTGATTTATAACATGTTTATTCAGCGGTGCATGTTTTGTAGCAAACTGAAAGTACGCTACATTGAAGCACAACGTATGTCCAACTCGACCAATGGTTCTGCCAAGGTGTGAAGCCGGCCTTACACTTAGATCCAGCAAGGAATTAAAAGTAAGAACCAATGGTTGCGTTCAGCAGAAAAAGCTGCTTTGCAACTGTTGTAAAATTCGCGAATTTCATTGGTATATACAGATTTTACCAAGATCAAGAGCATACGCCAATTAGATTCACGATTTTTACAACAGTTGCAAAGCAGCTTTTTCTGCTAAACGTAACCAATCATATTAAAGAATCACTAAGCGCTATTGCTTTTTCTGCTGAACGCAGCCATTGTCATTGTAGACGAGCCCATTAAGTTGAAATTTCATGCGAGCGAAGAAAAGCTGGCGTTTACCCCCTTTCCATCGATTCTTGATAAAATGGCTGTTTTAGCGAAAACACGCACAAAGTTCGTTTCAATCGAACTGTTAGCGAAGCAACGCCGACAGTAATGATTGGTTGTTACTGTTAGATCCCTAAATCTAGACCAATTACATTGACATTACTCAACTGTTGTGCAACCGTTGTGTCCGCTGAACGCGCCCAACGCCAGCGAAAAAACGCTCCATGAAAAGGCAAGCAGGAGGCGATAGCTTTAGCTTTTCAACGCTAGAATTGTAATGCGGCGGAGTGGGGGTAAACGCTAGCTTTTCTTCGCTCGCATGAAATTTTAGCTTTACAGCTTTACGTTTACAACTACATTTACGCAATTGTAGAATGGCCTTAATGTGCACTGAGTGTGCACTATAGTACGACTAACCGAATTCGCTATTATATTCCTTTCAGTTATCTCTTCTATTTATGGTCAATACAAATCAGTGCGCGATTTATGCTGTTTGTATGTTCTTGCGGTAACCTATTTTCGAATTAAACAATTTATATATTTTGATAAATCGCATAACTGTTTCATTGTAGAAATTATGGCTACTTCGGTTAACACAAATCCATCTACGTTGTTACCTTTAGGTAAAAAATATTCATTTGTTTTTTACTCGAAATTTAGGCAATTGTTTTTGTCTGATTTGTGTGGACTAATGAACTATATTGTTATTTATTGTAGAACTGGTTGACAAGTGTATTGGGTCTCGGATACACATTATTATGAAAAATGATAAGGAGATTGTAGGAACTTTGCAAGGTTTTGATGATTTTGTAAACATGTTACTGGAGGATGTGACGGAAAGTGAAGCTACGCCAGAAGGTCGCAGAGTTACAAAATTGGATCAGATTCTTCTTAACGGCAGCAATATTACAATGGTTATTATCAATAGTATCGATGATACTTGAGTATTCTAAGAGACTTGATATTTTTCTAATACAGCATAATTTCTGACACGATTGAGAAGAAAGATAAAGTGCATACTCATATTTGTTTTATTCTTTTGCAGTTAGTGCCTGGTGGTGAGATGCCGGATACGTAAAATTAACTTTTCAATTATTATCTTAAGCATATTAGATTTATTTCTAATAAGATTATAATGAAGCATTAACCAAGCCACTTGTTGCAAATAAGATTTCCTTATAAGCTTAAGCTCAATTTCGATTAAATAAATATTAACTATTGATTACAAGAGATCAAGTCTACTGATTATTTCATCGAGTGAGGGTCTCTCTGCGATGTTTTGTGACCACGCTGCTCTGAACAGTTCCTTGTACTTTCCAGCGAATTCATCGTCAAGAGCTTCATCTTTAGGACGCGCTCCTTTTACAGAGATGTATATGATAGTATGGATATGTAATCCATGGAAAGGTACTTCTCGAGACAGCATTTGCCAGGCTACGATTCCTAACGAATAAATATCGGCAGCGAATGTAAATACGTCTCCTCGAAGCACTTCTGGTGCTGCGAAACCTGGGGTACCCTGATGAAGAGAAAAGTTTTTATGAGACGAAACTAAATGAAAATCTCTTGTCATTGCATGTGAATACATATCTTGACATTTATATGTATGTATAAAATGTTGAAGCTATATTACATGCTATATTAGTTGTAATATTCTATTAGGAAAGAATGGGGCCAAATTTAGTCCTTTTTGGTACTTTGAATTTTCTAAGAAATGATACTGAGTTAAAGGAAAATTAGAACGAAAGATTAAGAATATAAAGTCTCAGCCATTTTAGAAATGAAAGGTCCAAAAGATTGCAATTTTATTGAGATTGCAACCTTTTGGACTGTTTATTTCAAAAACGGCTGAGAGACCAAGGGCCTAAGCAGAATAGCTGACTTATCATTTAAAGACCTGTTTTATGATTTAAAGTCTTTGTCTTAAAGTAATGCCCAATACTGTCTTATGTTTAAAGCCTTGTGAATACAGTTGTAATGCTAAGACTTTAAACATAAGACAGTATTGTGTGTTACTTTGAGACAAAGACTTAAATGACATGTTTTGAAATGATAAGTCAGCCATTTTGCTTAGATTCTAAGATTTTAATATAAATATTATAAATATTATAAAAAATATAAATAGATATTTTTTATAATATAAATTTTATAATAAAAATATAAAAAAAATATAAATATTATAAAAAAATAAATACTAAGACTTTATATTCTTAATCTACTCGTCCTAAGCTTTAATTGGATGGTGATGATAATTTATTGGAAAATTCTGAATAAATGACAAAAAGGCTGGACGTCTATGGGTACTTGGCCACACTCCTTGTCAAAGTTTTTGAGTAAAGATTCAAAACGAGTATGATTATACATGCGTACTCGCGGGCCGTTTGAAATGTGCAGTTCATCGACTAATATAGAACTACCAAAGTCGGTAAGCTTAGCTTGGCCATTAGCTGCCATTAAGATATTGGTTGCTTTGACGTCTGCGTGTATCACGCCGGAATCGTGGCAGAATTGAAGCGCACTGGCAATGTCTTTCCAAATGGAGACGCGCTCCTCTTTCATCAGAGCCGATTCCTGCAGTCTGTCCTGCAATGACGTACCGCACAATTCCATCGTTATCAGCGATAGGCTACTACCTTGTTCTATGCTTAATATTTTCACGATGTTGGCGTGTCGCAGAACAGTCGCGTGTCTCTCTGAGTTTATTATTTCATCGTCGTTTTGTTTGCGGGGAATTACCTTGGCTGCTACTTCATCTCCTGAGAAATGTAATGGTAATAAATAGTATTTATACATTTTTCGCGTTTCCCACGCGATTAGTCTTAATATGTTTGACGGCAAAATTTATTAAGAAAAATTACGGTAAGGCACCTTTGTAAAACACCTTGTAGACGGTACCGAAAGCACCCGCCCCGAGTACAGAGCGATGTTTCCTCGGTAGACCGTCTTTGAGCAATTTGATCCTATCGGGAGTATCGATACTGAACGGTGACAACAACTTTTCGTCTCCCACTTTCTTTTCGTGAATATTATCCGGAGATTTTGGACTCGGAGGTGCTCTGATAAATTATTTTTACGTTTACGCATTTTGGTTTAAGTAGCAAAAAGATTCTGCTTATTCTCACCTGATATTCGATATAGCACTTTCTAGTCGCCGAGGTGACAGGTGTTTTAGTGTGGATACTAATCTCCGCGGTGAAGCCATTTAAGTAACGATTACGATAGGAATAATGATTTCTACGTGTAGAAAGAAAGAACATGAAATTTTTCTAATACCATTTGCATAGAAAATGACGAAATTTCTTTTACAGCACGTATATATAGAAAAGTGTAAGACTTTCATTAAAATTCCGTTCTCTGTATACAAACACATCGAGGACAATGAGGAAGTGGAATGACACGGATTGTTTAGTACAGAACGCTCTCTATCAACTTCGAGCGCACACGAGATTCACATCTCTTTTACATATCGACATTTTAATTAATTTTAAAGTAAGAAAAAAATTGGTAGACAATAAAGCAAGTATCAAATAGAATACAATTAAAATATGTTTTATTTTATTTCTTCGATCGCTAATTTAAGGCGTAAATCAACTACTGTCTATTGTCTATTGCTAATTATTATTATTATTTTTTTTTAATACTGTACGTTAACTAGATTATGTACAACGGTACTATCGCTTCATAACAAGTCGTCTCGATAATCTTTCGTTACAATATAATATCAATACGATAGGAACGCATATAGGTGTATATGTACGCGCGTACATGTGCATCGATAATGTTTTATAGATCGATTAAACGTCTAATTGGAGAATTTGCATTATAAACTTGTCGCTAACATTAAGTGCTCGGTTGTTGTACCATCTTGTTTTCGAGCGATTCTGCTTGCTATCACAATGATTAAGTATATCGCTTCCACTCTCTAGATTTTTCTCTATTATCGATTAACAATCGACGTGTTAATAAGCGGAAACGACTTTTACGGAAGTTTAGTTAATAAAATACTCTAATACTAATAAAAATACAATGTATCTTCTCTATATATCCTCTATTTGTTCGAAAATAGTTTATTTAGTTAAATATAACTCTTCCTTTTTCTCTCACCAGCCTTTATTCCTTACGATAATTCCGAACCGCTCTAATTATAGTGTCATCGATCGTTTCGTCTTGTTCGAAACATGCGCGCGAATCACTTCTCTCATGTTTCAAACCATAAGAATGAATTAAAATCATAGTGTTCACGAGTAAATGTACGAATGTTCATTCAATAGGATTTGCAGGACATATTGATCAAGTCAAAAGAGAGAATAAAACAAACAATTGGAGTTTTGACTTTGCGACTTGCGGAACTCGAGTATCTGTTAAACGATTTGTAAACGGAAGATTCGTCCACGGAATTCAAGGACGTAAATTCTTATGAAATTGAAATTGAAAATCTATGCTTCGTGTAGTATATTATAAAAATATCCCGTTCTTAAGCGCAACATAGATGCGAATAAGCACCTATTCAAAACTTGTGTGAGAATTGTGTATGTTTTTAAGTACTATTTATATAGAAAAATGTGCAGGTTTCGCACAAGTAAGCACTTGTGACTATAAAGATATGTATATATGTATTATATATATAAATTCGAATCGGAAATTGATGAATTTAATAATATGCAGTAATGGTAAAATTTATAAAAGCAAAGATTATTGGAGCTTTAAAATCTAAGATGAATACGAATTTGTTAAGTGTTATTCATAGATAAAATCTAAAATCAAGAGTCTGAAGAAGTGAAAATATTTGACATTTATACATTTACGATTCAATATAACGCGATCCGCGTACGTAAGCACCTATAAAGATTTAAAGATTTGTGTAGAGGCACAATTGTGAGGAAGAAAAGGAAAAAGAAGTAAAACTTTGAAATTTAGATCGTGTAGGACGTGAAAATTTGGAACAGACAAAGATTTACAAACTCTGTCATTTTTGAAGAATTTAAGGATCAAGGCAATTACATGTTCCCTTATATGTGTATGTGTGTATGTACATATATTCATAAAAGCAAGGGAAAAAGGAACGATTTCGTTTGAAAACGTCATCTCTCGATAATCATCACTAGCCAAGCATTGTCCTCACTTTGATTTGGCACTATCTTATGTGTGCCATTACGTAAAACTTCTCCTGAGCATTGCATCGTCACAAGCGCAAATATCAGGCACTCAGAGGCACCGGTTTTCCATTTAATTTCAAGAACGCAAACGTATCGTCCATTAAGCGTATTCGAATACATACAACTCAATAATTTCAAAATATAGATTATTTATATAATTTTATAACAAAAAAAAAACAGTTGAAATGTATAGATAATATTAGTAATTATCAGAGGCAGATTGAGAAAGAGTACGCTTTGTATGCACCGCATATTCTTAAGAAATCAAAATGCAAAAAGAAATGGAATTATTCAGGAATGCGTTTTCATGCGTTTCAGAGAAACATAAATCAAAGAATGAAATCCCTCCTCCTTACTAAGAACCTATCTACGGCTGTGATTCATGCCTAATGTTAACCGTGTTTTAAACAACGTTATGACGTTCGTCAGTCTCTGGCGTCAGAGCACGTGTTGTGCGACGATAGTTATCAGACTAACTTGAAACGCGAAACAAAAAATTAAAAGAATTGATAATGATATTGACGTTTGAAAAATACGTAACAAATTTACTCTTCGTTAGTGTAAATAAATCGGAAGTGAAAAAGTTTAACTCATTTACGATATTATCGTTAAAAAATTATCAAAATGTTAGTGATGAGCGATAGGAGATGTTATTAAATTAGAAACAGATAACCGAGCTTTGTTTTTTCAAATATTGTTCAAATAATATTTTTTCATTTTCAAAGAATTGTATATTTTTTGTAAAATAACCCAGACAGCACAAGATTTTCAAAACATGTCCTTTGGACATTTTTAAAACATAGGGACGTTCTTAAAATGTTTTCAAATGTCTTTGGAAGATTTGTGCTGTCTAGGAAATAGTTATGATAAATACTTTTTACTAAGTTAACAATTTTTTAAAAATAAAAAATAAATATATAGCTCATGCTTTGCTCATGGAATTTAGTAGCCAACTTATAGTGTACTTGCCCCCTTCCCTCACCCCCCAAAAATAAAACAGTATATATTGTAAGGTTGCCATTTTTTCCTCTGCAGTTATGATAGCCAATATGAAAAAAGAATTGTGTACTCTCAAAAATTTCCTTCAGTCTGTCTCTGATAATCATTAATAAAAATAAATATTTATCCGTTTATTATTCAAGATTAATGAAAAATTATAGAATAAAAACTGTGACACAAAAGAATAAAAGATTTGTGCAAACGAGATCTGACAATCTAATGACTATATTGATAATCGTTTCTGTCTTATACATTTACTTGAATTATATGACACCATTTATTAGCTCCCTATCAATGGACCCTATTAATGGACATTATATATATATATATATATATATATATGCATATACATAATCTAATGAAAATAGAACTCTGTATTTGCGAATTGGCGCTAGATAAGGACTTTGACACCCTGATGTAATAGAGATATATGAATAGATAATTTCGATAGATACATAATGGACGAATTTCAAGAGAGAAAGAGAGAAGCAGAAAGAGATACGCCATGATATCGAGTTGAATTGATTAAGGCACAGTCTAACCAGGTAGAGGAGCCTCCTCATAGAAGTCTAGCTCGTCCTCGACTTCGTGCTCGGGTCCCTTATTGTCGAGGGCGCGTAGCTCCGCAGTGGTGAAGAAATGACTCATTTGACCGCGCAATGGTATCATGAGAATAAGGAAGAAGGGCAAGGCCAGGGCGGCTCTGGTACTTTTGACAATCCACAATACGGCCAGGCACAAGATTTGTATGAGGGTGAAAATATGCATCTTGTAGGTTTGCACGCGGCGCACGTAGTTTGCCGTGCCGTGATGCTTAGCCGGCACGAAAAAGAGCTTGACGCGGTCAAAGAGCTGCACGCCGTTCGTCGATGAGATACCCATGTAGAGGAACACACCAAGAAGGACGGACATCGGTACCCGCCGCAACAGCGGTGCCATCAGCACGCTCACGCCTATAAGTATCGCGACCAGAAGAGCGCTCACCCGTTGCTCCTTTACTTCAACGATGTGCGGCTTGTCGCCGGGCGCGTGAGTCCGTGACATCACGGTCACGGCGGATACATGGGTGAGAGAGCGCACCGACGCGGCGGAACACCAAGGTGCACCCATCAGGCCACATCCTACATTCATCAGGCAGACCACTACGATGTCCATGTGATAGCCATTGCCTTTTCGCAGTTTACGCTCCTTTTTATCAATGATCAATCTACAAAGCGGATAGGGTGGTTAGTGCGAAACGTGAATCATCTTTATGGACAATTAAGCGAGTGATTTAACTGCAATATATAAATCTACTTACTCTGATATTTGAGTTTCCATGAACACGAGGATGTAAACCAACAAAGCTGGTACCACGCAAGCCAAAGCCATCCAAAGCGGTATAGGTTTCTCAAAACCGGCGGGAGACACGAACCAATCTCTATCGGACACAGTTGGAGAGAGTCCTTCGGGGACCAATAATTTCTCCGTTTTTACCATAAGTAGATAGTCGATCAGAACGAAGACGACGATGCTAATAGGCACGCCGAAGTCTCCGAAGGCTCTTCGAGCACTACGGCCCAGGTAATGGCTGTTGCGGAAGATCCTCAAATAATAGGCGCCCAGGAAAGTACCCAGACAAAGGATAGTACACATCAATGCTGTGTTGGGCTGATTGATCAGTAGCCCGGCCACGTCATGGCTCGGTACCAATTCGCGAACTTTCTCCAAACGCAGGACCTCTTCGGTTCCATTCCACGGCGATCTAGTGACCTTCATCTCGGTAACGTAGAGCGGATAAGCTGTGTCGTTGATGTCCGGCCCAAAGCTGTACTCGTGAAGAAGAGGATTGCGCACGAAGTAGTTGTAAAGCTTAATGAACGTTTCAACGATGTAAAGGATAGAAATCAATCCAGTGAAGATTTCCTCGGTGAAGCGCGTGAAGAGTCGCACGAGGACTGAACCCTCGACGCAGGCAATCGCCAGAGCAATCATACCCATCCAGGCGCCAACATATACCCGTACAGTGAGGAATTCAAGCTCGTTCGCCAAACAGAAGTTGTATAAGCTTTCGTCAAAGAGCAATAGAGGACCCGTCGTCCCGATGATGACCAGCGGTTGAGTGGCAAACAGTGCCATTATTACACCCGTCCATGAACCGGAGATCAGAGTTTCGGAGATGCCTATTACATTCTGCGTCTTGTCGCTTAATAAGCCGCCGAAGGTGATGGCGGTGCATAGCGCGGCGAAATACATGAAGATAGCTGCCGCTAGACAAGACGAGTTTAGACCGTCGGTGAAATCGGATAAATAGAAGGAATAGCGACGCTTAATGTCATTGATGAGGCCGCCGAATGGTCGTTTGGTACGTCGCAACGGATCATCATCCTCCGGTGGTTTCTTTTCCTCTTCACCGGCGAGAAGAGCTGTTATATACATTACAATACATTACAAGTAATAATTATATTTAATTAGGGACAAAAGAACAAAAATGATAAAGAATTTAAGAATTGATGAAAAACAAAAACATTACTCATTTAAAGTCCTTAAAGAAATTGAATTACCCTTCTTCACGGCCGCCTCACTTTGCTCTGGTTTACTTTTCTCCTCGAGCGCCTTTGCCTTCCGCTTCCTGATAGCCTCGCTCTTCGCCTTAAGTTCGTCGAATGGTAGCAAAGCCTGTCTCTCCCAGTCGCCGGGTGGCAGTACAATCGAATCATCTAGGAACTCATTAATAGCCGAGAGCAACTCTCGCCTCTCGTTTGCCTTATACGCGATTTTGTGGAACGATGTGTTCGCCATCAGCGTGGAGATTGATCGGCCAACCTCGTGATAATCCAAATCTGTATTTCTCGGCCCCAATAGGGTGAACATGAACCTGACCGGTATCGTGACCTCCGTGATGGACGGCATAAATACACCTTCAGCCAATCGTACGAAGGCTATCGTCGGCTGATCCAGAAAGTCGACCGCGCCGACAAGTACGACTGTCGCCTCAGCACCGGCTGGAATCCTCTTGAAGATGTAGTCATTATGACCCTTCTTCAAGTCCTCGTTACTGCTCATGTACGTCAGTTCCTCCTTGATATCGAGCACCGTGTGATTACTGTCGAGCGCCAGGTTTGACGATACGATCTTCGGCTTCGCATCGTGCAGATTCTGTCGAATGTTTCGAAATCTTTTTTAAACAATTTAGGAACTTTTAAATTTCGCCGAAGAAAGACTACATATGTAGGTCTTCGGTAAGAAAATTCAATTGATCGGTTCTCAATATCTTGAAACTAGAGCAATCTATGTCATTGAGTGATTGGAATGAAGTAAAAGAGAATAAATCAAGAAATAAATGATCTGTTAATTACGATAGATTATATAAACGGTAAGAATAACAACTCTTATTTGCGAATATAACTTATTTCTCATAAAAAAATGTAAAAAACACAGAATTCTCTTAACTTGTAAAATAAGACACATGTTTATCTAATTTCATGATATTGTTTAACTTATGAAGAAAAATGTTTAAAATTATAATAATAATAAATTTTCCACAAAAAGACAAGCTGATTGATTTTTTAAGTTTATAAGAATTAAGCAGAATAAAAATATAACAATTAAAAGATGTGATTGCTTTTTTTCACCTCAAGTACTTGAGGATTATGGAAGATATTAATCGAAGTAAAAATCTCGCGATAAGAAAGTTATGCTTGTGATAGACATAATTGTAATTGTAAAGTGAGAAAACCGTCATGTGTAGCATACTTGTGAATGCACATAGGAATGTTTACAGGATAATGAAACACGAAGATATGCTGTAAATAGAGATATATATATATATATATATATATATATATATATATGTATATATATATATATATAGAGAGAGAGAGAGAGAGAGAGAGAGAGAGAAAGAGATATTTTTTAGATTAATGCTCCAAATAATTCATCTATACATTAATGCGAAAGACACATTATATCTTCGTGATTTGCTTCGCGATAATGAATGAAAATTAAGCAAAAAGACATAACGAACTATAAGAATAAAATTCTAATGGATAAAAGCGCGACATATACGATCACAAGCGTTTGTAGTCGCTATCGATCCAATATCGATCGCTACACGAATATTTCTAGAATCAATTTATTCCAGGCGGGTCTAGGATCAGTCGTGCTAAAAAGGTACCCGTAGAGACGTAACACAATGGAAAAACTGCAAGCTGTAAGAAACACGCTGCGGTTGTCCTAATTTAAACTATGGAGTAAAATTGCGGCATTTATCATGGAAATAATTATGAAGGACACAAAGCAAAAACATCACTTAAATAAGCCTTTCATTAATTACAATGTTAAGACTAAAAATTATACAACTAACGAACCTGAATTAAACTACGACGTTGTCAATGACTATTCTAATCAGTGTTCTCTATTACTATACGTCTATCCATCTATTAGAATCAGTGATGTGCGTTTACGGAAAGAAATAATTATGTAATTTTTATGTAAAGAATGTGTAAAGAATGTAAATAATGTAAAATATGTAACTGTATATTTAAATTAACGTAATTATCAACTTCATCAGCACAAAGAGAAAGATTCTCCGTTTCATTATATGTTTATGCTTCCATAAGGATTAACAAATTAACTTGCACAACGTACGAAGAAAAGCCTTTTCACATTTATTATTCCTAAAATTAAAAATTCTCGATGAAAACTAAAGTGATGCATATTGAAAAAAAAATTCATATATAATTTGTTTTTCGTTTTATTATTCAGAGTTTTTATTTTGTGATTTTCCGTTATTTCATATAAAAATTTAAAAGATGCATTTATGTTCTTTCGTACTTTTACTTTTAGAATAAAGTAAAATAAAGTTTTATTTATTACATTACGTTTTTTATTAAAAACGTTTTATTGGAAATGTGTGTATAAAGTTTGAACATTTAATTCGATTTAAAGAAATACGTTAATTAAATATAAGGTTTTGTTCGGTTTGACTAATAGTAATTGGTAATTTATATTTTTTCTTACATTTTTTTACATTTTTCCATTCTTTATATTTTTACATAAAAAATAAATCATGTAAAGAATTAATCTATTATCTGTAAAGAATCATCTAAAGAATTTGACGTTAATTATACGGCACATCACTAATTGACTAGAATTGACTAGAACTAACGATAATTCAGCGATAAATGTTAATTTTATGTCAATATTGTACTAATATTAGACAAATAAAACATACAAAGTATTAAACCGGATTAAAAGTATTCAAAGTATCGACCCACTAAATTGTTATTTTGAGATCAATATAATCAGTCTTTAAATAAAGAATTTTAGAAAATCTCGACATATACACTTATTACCCCGTAGATTCATGCCGGATTTATTTTAAAAAGTACATAAAAATTCATACGAGAAGTGCGAGCGAACAGAGTGAAGAACTAGAGTAATAGAAGTAAAAAAAGAACTGCGTTTGATTCGGGAAACGAGAGATTTACATGTTGGGTTACATGGTTCTCAGCGGCTTCCCGCGCAGCATCTTCTTCCTCCAGCCAGATGGACTGTGGAAATAATATTAGCATTGTCAGTTAAACCTATTCCCCGCTACCACCCGTTGCGACTACTCACTACTGATCGCGCTTGATACATCATCCCCGCAGGTGATCTTCAACATTTCCATTAAACTGCGGCATTCATGCGAAATTGATTTATTTTCAAGTCTTAACGCGCATACGGTAAGACCCTAAATCAGCATTCATTACAGTCGTCGCGATTTTCCGTTTTCCCGTTTTTGATCATGACATTCAAAATGTGCAAACTGCGTTGCAAATCCAGGGTTGCGTCAGTTCGTGGTGCTCAAATTGAAATGAAATTTGTCAAATCTAATTTTTATATAGCAACCCTGAAGCCTGTAAACACGGTTACCTGTTGAGCAATAGATTCGCACTCTTCATTTTTCATCGGTGCTTATTTACTTTTCAACACAAGCAATCTCGAGGCGAATTTTGCAAATCTTAATCAAGAGTTGGCCGTTTACGTGCGTACAATATACGTTATAGGAAAGGTATCATTATAGATGAATTACCTGAAGGCTGGTGTAACTGGAATAGCTCCTCTTGCCGCCGAATCGGAACCCACGTTCATGCTCGTGCACGTGCCTATGTCTAAGCAGTAATGCCCTCATTACAACCGGTCTATCCTGGGCGAGGATAAGCTCCTCAATGACCATCTGCTCGACTACTCTGTAGGCCAGTCCAGGCAGATCCTTTTCCTCCAAATCGAGAAGAACTACACCGGTTTCCAAGCAACGGCGAAGATTTAGTAATGAATGAAAGCTAAGAGAAGCCACGTGAGGCCTGCCCCATCTGTCAGCACCCTCTTCAACGTCTTCCTCGTATTTAATCCACCTAGCAGTCTCTCGCCATTCGCGCTCCTCGCCCAAGCCGTGCAGTTCGTCTAGCTGGACAAAGACTTCGTGCGGCGAGTGATCGTACATTTTCTTGAAGGTGTCATGAGGGATGCCGCCTTCCTTCCGTCGGCCAATCTGCACCGTTGAGTGAGCGGCTTTATGACGGCGCATACCACGCGGATCATCACTACGATGTGACTCCAGATCGTCAATATCGAGTTCCTGCAAGGTGCTCGCTTCTTCTGGTTGAACGCTGACACGTCGAGCCAGTAAGCTCGAACTATCTGGGAGACCGGCTCCCGATCGCTTTCGCCATTGCGGATCCTCCTGCAGAGAGTATTTACGAGATTTGTGATGATGACGTCTGAAAGAGTAGTAATAATGGGATAGTTAAGTCTTCTTTTTTGGTAGGAAAATATATTTAATTAAATTTTGATAGAGAGAAGTTTCCTGATTGTGAGATGTAGTTGTGACAGAAAAAAAAGAAAAGGTCAATCAGCCCTACAAACAGGTGGGCGTGCAGATTTACTAATCTTGTCGAGCAAATCATAATAAACGTACTTAATTCAAACTGATTAGCCCTAATTTATTATTATAATACTTCAATCTGTCTCGTGCTATACTTAAAGGTAATTTACAAGGTTGTTATTTAGAAAATTCTTATTCTTGCATTATTTCGCTTCAAAGAGAATTGGAGAATCTGAACGGTCTAAATAAAGCTAAGGGTTTAATTAAATGGCTGATGTACACATACACATTTTTTTAGCACATCCCCACCCTATAAATTTCAAATCAACTAACAGACTTGGTACCGCTCCGTACCGGAATTGTCACGCTGCTGAATCTAGCTCATCGCTCGGGATGGTACGAAATAAAGGTCGATCGTTTCGTGCTCATAATTGCGCGGTTTATACAGTGCAAATATGAGTCCGCAAAATTGTGACATGAAATGCGACCGCCAGATTTAAACTTTCGCCCTTAAAATATCGAGGATCCGTACACGTAATATATACAGACATGATATTCAAATTAGAGTTACTTTGACCCCGTGTTCCCATCAACATGTTATTTTACTAATCAGAAAAAAGTATGTTTCCATTTGACGCTAAATGTATTAATTAAGATGGCGTGATCTTTTCTTTTTCCTCTCTTATCTCTGTCGCTCTTTACAAGCCCTCATATCGAGTCAACTTACTTATGTTCGTGCTTTTGGTGCCGTCGGCGATTCCGATCCTCCTCGTGGCCACTCGGAGCGGTATCCGTTGGCATTTCCAGTGTTTGCATGCTCAATGCATCCTCTTCCTTGATCTTCTCAAATTGTACTCTCGGACTGCCGATGGTTGGACTATCGCTGAAACCGGAAGCTGCCCTCTCCGAGATCGGTGCTTCGCTCTCACTGCTGCCTACATTTTCGGTTTCTTCCATCATTTCTTCGTCGATTTCGGTCTCGGCCTTGGCTGTCATAGTCGATTGCAATCCGTTACGGTTCATTCCATCGACCTCCTGGACCTCATTACTCTTCGCTTGGACATTGCTATGATCCTCCTCGGTGTACATTTCCGTCGCTGATCCTTCGCTAAGAATATCGAAGAAACGCAAAGTGTATCTTTCCTGGTTTTAGTTTTTCAGCGAAAAGGTGCTTCTCATTCGCGCGTTCAATTGAATTTTGCTCGCTCGAAACTTGAGAAATCTCACAAAGTTGTCTCTTACAGTTATTAGAAGGTAAACGCTTATTTTTCAAAATTGGTCAAGAATATTAAATCAACTATATGCTTAGTTGCGTGCATGAAATCGATCGTTCATACGTATATTTAATACAAAGCAGATATTGCATTTTCAAATAATAATTTGCACAAGATTTCAAGTATTGGTAAAATGACTACCGAAAATAAACAATTACAGCTGGTAGCGTAATTTTTCTCTCAATCATTTTATCTCTCAAAAATTCCTTATGTTTATTATTGGAAATATTGCATCTAATTTTTAGCAAGCAGTAAGAAAAACAATAGAAAATAAAAATGCTGAACCTACGTACGTACGCAAAATGGACAATTATGATTGGAACACGCGTCAGAGAAGAAACAATTCACATACAAGGTCGATGAAAATAGACTTAATGACATTGATAACTGTTAATTATTTGCTTATCTGTTTCAAAGATATATAATATCTATATACTTAATTGTCATAATTTTGTCAATTAGAGTTTAAAACGCTTCAATTATACTTATTTTTTACACGTGGAAAAAACGATAATTCTTATTGCGTAATACGTTTAGTTTATTGTGAGCATAATTCCATAACTAATATTGTCTCATAATAAATAATATAAGAGGCGCGTATAAGAGATTCGTCGGTCTCGGCGCGACGCTGCGCGTACACTTGGCGCGGGACACGGGACACACCGTGTCTCTTAATGTACATTTATACATAATTATATATATTTATATATCTTCATATGTAAAAAATTTTTTTCCGGGTCGATACAAATATTGATGCTTACGGATACAGTATCGGTTCCGCAGGTACCCGCATATTCGAGTTCCCGTACCCGTGCGTACGGGTACCCAAATCAAAACGGGTACCCGTACCCGTTCGTACGGGTACTCGAATATGCGGGTACCCGCGGAATTGGTCCGGAACCGTACGTAACCGGTAACGGGCGGGCGGGCAGGTACCCGGTTTTCCGGGTATTCCGAGCTCTAGTTTTTATTGAATAACTTACGGTGAAAGATGTCGTCTCATAGATCTGGAATGCAGGCTTTTTAAGGGCATGTGCGGATGTGGGTAGCTTCTTTTACGATACTCTGAGGAGCATGAATTTTATTATTTTAAATTGTCGAAGGGACGACAGTGAAAATAAGCAATGTCGAAAAGCGACAATACGACTTACGATTGAAATCGCGATCGCCGCCATATCGCGGGGGTGGGCCGCGATCGCGATCGCGATCTCGATCAGATCCAGCCGATTCTGAAGGCGATCCAAGCCGGGCTACGTCAAATTTTTCCCCGGCACCCATCGCAAAGACCTTCTCCATCTCCTCGTCGAGCTCTGGTCCCGTTTCCGCGGCATTCCCGTCGACCTAATACAGCAAATGGGCATGTACATTAACTAACGTTTATCGTTGTCATTAATCCCTGTAAATCAATTCAATCAATTATGTCGCAGAAACAGCTAGAGAAAAAATCGGGGGAGAGAGAGAGAGAGAGAGAGAGAGAGAGAGAGAGAGAGAGAGAGAGAGAGAGAAGGAGCGAGTTTTACATGTACATATATAGAAAGATCAATTTTCTTCGCTCTGAAGAGTTCTTGAGAGAAGAATCATGAAAAATCCTTTTTAGGGCATCCTATAGGCGTATATGTACGCAAAAGCTAGATAAATGCATTAATCGCCTTAGGCCACTCTACCTATGCAATTCAGGATACAGATATCGATTTCTATAGAGAGCAACATATCTTCAAGTGCTAGCTAGTTATTAACGTTATTTTGAAGGAAAAGCTCGTATTATCAAGCTTTAGAAGACCAAGATAATATCATGGGACATTGGTGACAGAATAATATTTTGATTATGAAATGTACACTTTGATTCTTCTTGATGTACAACCGTGTTAAAACATATGAGAAAAGAGACATTTCAGCAATGATTTTTAAAAATTTCCAAAAATAATTTCTTGATATTATTTAACGGTCCTTAATATCGATTATATGGTAATTAACTAAAAGAATTATATAATTTACTAATTTCAGATGCATTTATATCGCATTTTGTTGTCGAAAAGTGCGTGTATTTATAGAATACTTCCTTGGTTCTAAAAAAAAAAAAAGATTACATCGTATGTAATTAATTAGTATACGTCAGCCATACACAATTTTATTATCAACCTCGTTTTAAAATGGAAATTCGCTTTGAAGTTTCATTTTCATCGAGTTTCACATCCTCATACAAGCTTAAAAATATGTTGCTAACGTATCTGTTCTGGTTAAGCACACAATAGTCAAAGAACCATTGAGAATCGATCCTGCACTTTGTAACATATTGTCAAAATTCTGCTTTGTGTCGCATTATGGATTTGTGACGCACAGAAATAAATATGTTTTTCCGATAAAGTTTGATTGAGTTGTAGAGCTTGTTTTTCGCTGCGGGAAATTAAACTGGTGTCCTCGGCACGAATTTCAGCTTTTAAAGCGTCATAAAAATATACAGTTGGTCGTTTTACTATTAGAAAAAAAAGATGAAAACACACTGAAAACTTTTCCATTATGTGCACTAACAAATCTTGAAACAACACCGAATTAATCTGACGCGTCATCTGGCACGATCATCAAAACGAACATTGTACAGTCATTCACAAAATTCTTTTCTACGAATTGTCCGTCCAACAACTTTGTAAAACTAAACTAAAAAAATATAGTTTCATTACGCGATACACCCAGTACTCTAATCTTGTGCACCAAAATTACGTTGGAGAGTTTTACGATTTTCTTTCTATGTTCTATTTTCACATGTTGATTCAGAAAAATTAATACCTTTCTTTATAACAAGTAAAAATAAATGAGAATAATTTAGCGGCAAATATTACGTTACATGTTCTTCCAAGTTATCATCTGTTTAGTTAATTCATGATTCAACTTGCGATTTTGATAATGAGGGAATATAGAGCGAGATGGATAAAAATGGAAAAAATTAAATAATGTTAGAGAATACATCTCTCGTGGATTACAGAAATTATGTAATATATTTTAAATGATGTCTTACATATGGTTTTATATTGTACTTACTGCTCATAATAACGTTACAGAAACATTTGAGAGATATTTGAAATTTTTTTTCCTTTTTCAATAAACATTTCAACAAAGTTTCTTGAAATCTTTAATTTTAGCAAACTCTACTAAAATTTCATTAATTCTGGGTTCCAGTTTTCAACAAGGAAAATTGGAATGTTGTAAGTTTGTGAAGATATTTATGAAATGTACCGATTGATGTCTTCGCTGGCCTTTCTCAGCCCACATGATTAGGATCACAGAAATAAAAAATTTCATTCCATTTCACTGAACAAAAAGAGTTAAAAGGAATAATTCGAGAACAAGCTGGGAGAGAACAATGGGAAAAATACGGATTTCTCTTCCTCGAGGAATAGTTTGTTCGGTCGTGAGGACGAAAAAAGAATCGGGGTGACCGGCCTTTTGAGGGACAGCGCGTTCACCTGATGTGTCGTCCGCAGGGAGCGTCGTAACCAGCGGAGAACTTTGCCCCGTGCCCGCTGCAGGAACGACTTCCCGGAGGAACCGGCGGTGGCCTCGGGCATGGCATCCCGGGCCGAGTGACAACCCGGCCGGTCGGCGCTGAGAGCTGGAGGAATCCAAACTGAGGGTGGAGGGTAGCGCCCGCCGGACCGGGAAGAGAGAAGGAGGGGAAAGCTGGTGGGGAACGCGCGACAATCCGGTGGAAGGGATGGATCGATATCAACCCCATACGCTCAATCGAGGAGCAATTCCTTCATTCTTCTTTTTCCTCCTCCCACCCCGCCCTTCTACACTCATTTCATTTCACACAATTCGATCTCAATTCAGGATTCTCAATGTCTCTTCATCTAAATTAATTTCCTAGCTAATGGTCATATTGAACCTTTGAACATACCGCTTCTGACAATTCGAGTTAATAGTCCTTTGATGTACAAGAAAATCTGCCAGAGTTTTTATGAGTATCTTCTGTAACGATTCTAAAGAAAGGGAATGTCGAATTTACAATCTTCTAAACACTTTGTTAATAATGCTATTAATTTCTATTAATTTTTAATTAATTTATAATTTAATTCATGAGATAAGAATCGACTAGAAAATTGCAGCTAACGAATCAACGGACACTTTCTGGTAGAGAGCTATTCTTCGTTTCATCTCATTTGCCTTAAGAAAAAAAGAGAAGAGATACCTGTCGGTCTTTCGGTACATCTGGAAACAAATGTGCTACGGAAAGACTGGCATATGATTGACAAAGGCTAGCGAGCGCAACAAGTGTCAATCGGCCGTGAAATCTGGGATACAAGGGTTCGAGTGAAACAGACCTCGAGAGCAAGAGAAAGAAAAAAACTCGCATTAAGGGGAGGGATTTCCGCAGGTAGGAAACCTCAGCTGATAGTATTGAATAGTAGATGGTAGGTGATGGGAGAGGATGAGAATTGCGGACCGACTCGACCTCGGCTAGGCCTAGCTTACAGAGGCGTTATCGATCATTGTTAGTATTGGAATAGAAGCGCGCGAGAAAGAGAAGGAAGAGACTAGTGACATGACGACTATAGTACAATATTATTTGAATTGCATAAAGTACAACCAAAGTTCCTTCGCGAGTTTATTAATGATATTTTCGATATTCGGAGTAAAAATTTATAACCATTCTTTTTATTTGCAGTCAAAATTTTAATTCTACTTTAATTCTATTAGGGGAACCCGGGGCAGAATGAGACATTAGGGTAGAATGGGACAGTACTATTATTTTCATTATCGCAACCGTGTGGAAAATTTATAAACTACTTCAACAAGTCGTGATAAAATTGAGGCAACTTTATTGATTGTAACTAAAGGTCGTTTCTAAGTGAATGAGTGTTGCGAAATAACTGAAGCCGATTTGGAAAGCGAATTTGTAAATTTCACATGACAGTTGATTGAGGTAAGCTAATTTATTGTTACGCATATAATTTTAAATGCTCCCAGCAAACACAATGTTACATGTAACATATTGTACATGTTAGTTGTAATTTCCTATTCAACAATATAACTGTTATATAACACGTATGTTATAATAGTATTGTCCCATTCTACCACAAGGTCAACATTTGTTGATTCTCTTTGACCCCACCGGAATTATTCGCTCCACCGCGGAATGGATTGTCGGGATGCATCGTGCTTCAATGTTTCATCACCTCCACCTACGCTGCGACTGCGATCGCGATCGCGTGAGAGGTATTAGAGACAAGTGAGAACGAGCTTTTCCATCATCGACCGCGTCTTCCCATTTCTCCGCTTGACGTGCGCTTCTCGCTTCCTGCTCCAACCGACCTTGAACCTGAACCACAGCCTCCATAGTTTATTCCATCAGCAATGACCTTTCCTCTCAAATGCCGACGGGGGAAATCGATGGAAAGCTTTAGTTAATATTTAACCAACGAGAGGTTTCGTTTCCTGAGAGGATAATCGTTTTTCGTCTATCATTTCTACAATTAGCAGGATAGACATGCGATTAAATCCTGAAGAAAATGAAAAAATGCATTCGGTATTCTTGTTCGGTTTTTCATCAATATTACATCTTGTCTTTGAATATGTTTTTAAGTAATGTTTTAAAAACATGAGAGAAAGGTAGACGCCCGGATGTTCAGATTCCGTGAAAAATTGATAATACTTGATTGAACTTTTCTACTTGAAATATTTTTCCCTCATGATATTTTTGCCAAGGTTTTGTCACACTTTCAAATTAATTCTTTTCTAATTTTTACAGTATATACCTAGATGCAATAATTTATTCGTTGATTAGGCGAGTATTAGAATTAAGGAAATCTATTGTTTATATATGTACATATAATGTTTACATACACTCTTAAGCGATTTATCTCAGACTTCTAACTGACTTCTAATTGACTTCTAACTGATGTCCATTAGAGTTAAACTTTTATCACATTAAATTATCAATTGGTTAAAAACATCAAAGGGTTAAGCTTACGCGATCGGTTTTCTTCAACTTGAAGGCGCACGCAATTCCGCAGCCTTCCGCACTCGTGAGCATGTCCGAGGCCGGAGCAACCAACCCTGCGCGGCGAGTTAAATGAACATCCGACCTTGAACTTGACTAGGAAACGAAGGGCGACTGACCGCGAGAGAATACGCGAGAGATAGAGAGATGAAGGAGAAGCACGAACCTTATATCGCTTTTCTTTCTTTTTCCTCTCTGAAAAATCTTTTATTTATCATTATACTCTTCACGTTTTAAACGCTAGTGCTTTAAACTTCCAATCACGTTGTGAAAAGAATTGATGGTAATACTCCATGATATGCAAATGGATCATTATTTGATATCCTACACTAAAAAAAAATTCTGGTTAAAAACGGACGAATCAGAAAATCTAGGATTGATCAAATATTCTGATTATTATAATAGAAATTCTGGTTAATATAAGTTATTATAATAAAACTCAATATACATTATAACTTATAATAATCAGAATATTTGATCAATCCTACAAGATTTTTTCTGATTTCGTCCGTTTTCAACCAGAATTTTTTTTCAGTGTACCGATTATAATATTGCAAGTAATAAGTTAGCAAAGTTTCATCAATTGTTAACTAAAAAAATTGCTGGTGTTAAAGTGCCACAAGACGGCTTCGACGTGTAAGATTCGAGATGATTCGAGATAATTCTCCCAAAAAAAATTGTTCAATCATTTCACTTACAATAATACTTCGACTTGTTCAACAATACTAGCGTCTTAGGAGCTACATCGTAAGTATATTTAAGCAAATTTCAGAGCTTGAACTGGCGAGAAACTATCGCAATATTAGAATCTTTCTTTTTAAAGGGCCTAAAAAAAGATCTATCGCTTTTCCGGAAAATTCTAGATAATTTATCCTGAGCTTTATTAGAGCAGTTTTAATGGCTTGTATGTGAACATGCGATGATGGATTTATCACTTTTCTGAAAAATTCTAATTGGTCTACATTCTATGATTTATTCTAAGAGTTCTTTTTTATAAAGAAAAGAAAATTTATTCCAACCTGTGTGCACCTTAAGATAGATACGTGGACGATAGTCACAGACGAGTTATATATACTTGGATTAGTTTCGAAATTATTCGACTTGTACGATAAATCAATAAACGAGATTTGGTACAAATCTGATTGCGTAATAAGCTAGACGATCTTTCTTGTTTCGCTGGGCCGAAAGAAACGAATGGGCGCGTCTTATGGACACGATACGTTATAAAGGGAAAGTGGTCCCCTACCTTTGGGATTGTTGGAAACATAGAAGGAATCTCTCTTACGGCTCCGACGTGAACGGGCCACCTGTACACTGAGAATCGAGCGACGATCGAGCCGTATGATAGCGAGGATACATTTGACACCGCTCTTGATAATCGAATTTGCGGCTTCCGATCTTGCGTAAGCGCTTGAATGGCACATCGGCGAACTCGGTAACTTTAAACCCCGCGCGATGCAAGACGCGACGAGAGACCGTAACGAAGAAGTAATGACCGAAGCAAATCTATTTATGGAATTCGTTCTTCCGTCAGTCTCACATCTCGGATTACAATTAACATCTAAAAAGGGAAGAAATAAGGAAAAGGGGACACGTCGAATTAAATTTCCGGACATTTCGTCTAATTTGCGTTTCTATTAGGCGACTTCCTGCTCCATATAAGGTATAAGAGGGGCGACACTTTGCTGTTCGATCGCTCGATCCAGGTCAGCGGGACGAAACTAATCTCGGCCTTTCACGAATCGAAAAATCAGCGTCACCCTGGAATGTCTTCCGAGATCTCAATTGAAAACAATTTTGATACGTTTCGCAAAAAATGTAGGGACATATCAGAAAATTCTTAAGAGTATACGTTATTTTTTTCTAGTATTGGATTCCGTAAATGAAGAGAAAAATGTGACAACCTTATAAGAGGTACTAATATTTTGCCTTTTTTGAGTTACCGTATTTCTTGCAAAGATAAACCGTACATTTATTTGTTATTTTAAAAAATTGTTACTCTAGTAAGAAATATTTTAATTATTATGTAATAATCAAGATAAACTGTCGCGGCACAACAAAATTTGCACATGACGCCAGAGGATGATGAGCATCATCATGATTGTTTAAAATATAGCGTTGATATTAGGCACTGAATCACAGCTATAGATAGATAAGGAGGGATAGGGGAGAGGGGAGAAAGTTCATCATTCTTTGATTTATGCTTCTCTAAAACGTATGGAATTTTCGCATGATTCATTTCTTTATACTTTGATTTCTTGAGAATACGCGACGCATCTAGTGCGTACCCTTTCGGTTTGCCCCTGAAAGGAGGAATAGATCAGTGATCGATAGGGATGAGAAGTTTGCGAGCAATTTGACGGTAACACGGCCGTTAACGATAATCGTAATGCATTCGCAAAGATGCAAACGCATCTGAACTCGATTTCTCGAACGAGCTTACGCAACCGTACGCATCTCACGTACGATGTTACGGTGATCACGCACGTTACGTTACACGTTGATGACATCCGATCGGTCTTGGGCACGAGCTTGGAATTTACAGATCTCGCATTCGAAAGAACTGCAGCGGAGGCATAGCTGGTTTAGCGTGGAAGTCTCGGAGCAACTTTCCTTCCGATCGAAGTCACGTGCCGCCGCGCCGTTTCGCGACTTCGCGTTTCTAGCCCGTTCTAGCCCGTGTCGTGCGATCCGTGCGCGCCGCCACACGGTGTCAAATGGTTATTGACCCGTGACCGTCAACAATCAGGCCAATCAGTCCTGCTCGAGGTCGTCCCGCTTTTACGAATCCATGTCGTCGGGAGTCGGGAGACAACCGCGATGAAACGCGATAATTCGCACGCCATTTCGCGCGCGGGTCCCTGCCCCCTCCCTCCTATGTATGTACGTACATACATACAAATCATTTCGCATACACGAATGTGTGACACGGATCGCTGTGTGACTCATTCGGAAACCCCATTACATCTGCTTACGTTCGATTCGAACGATAACACGTGTGGAGAACGCGATCGAATTTGTTCATTTAATCTTGTCGCCATTATCTTTTATGGCAAAAAATTGTATGTAAAAGAGAATGCATCGCGCCTTGAAACGCCGATGAATTGCCGATCGTTGTGCACCGCACGTGATATGTTGTACGACTTTGCATTATGGCCATCCGTCTATTCCGGTTGGATCGGGGAAAGAGTCACTAGAAGAAAGAAGTTAAAGGCAACCGCGGCGATAAGCATTTTTCACGCGCAGCTCCTTATAAAAAAAAATCATCCGAGATAAAAAGATGAGATAAACAGACACTTGGCACGCGAGAAGTCTGTAGCGTGAAAATTTTGTGCTAATCAATATGAAATATTTTTAGACACGAGAATTCGCGATACGTGCGAAAAACGCGCGATAGCTGCGGTGGCCACGCATAGATATACAAGATATTATGCCATTGAGGTAACGTGATATGCATTTATCGCCGTAGTCCAAGTGCATACCAATCCCGATATGGAATATTGTTTGCCGACGTATATAGCTATTGGATCATCCGATACGCCAGACTGCTGATATGCTTAAAGCATACAAGAGCCTAGACAGTTTCCCTTACAAGATCTCTTTCGCCGCAGTGTATCGCTTAAATATCGGTTATTAATTCGTTTGCGGTATATATTAATTATTCTGATAGCTGACTCACCGATACCCGCTTGCCGAAGCCGAGGAAGGAGAGCTTCCTCCTGGATCCATCGTTGTTCTCCATCCTTCACCGGCCGCGGCAGCTGATGGTGCAGCTTAAGGCTGTGTCTTTTTCCTAGGGGCCCGGCCGATCCTGAGTCGCGACGGCGATGTCCACATGTGGAGTACGCGCTGTGATGGCAGCTCCGTTCTGTTGGCTGCTGAAATACCACGTCGTCATTACGATTACAATTGAGACGACAGAAGGGCTTTGGCACTTGGTAAATTCACTCCAAGGACAGACAGCGTTCTATTTAACGGAATAAAACGTTTGTACGTGTGTCTGCTTGACAGAGTAAAAAAAAATATATAATTGCTCATAAACACCATGAGAATTACCAACAAAATTATTCAAAGTTCAAGTACGATTGCTCAAATAGGTACTAAGGTAATGTGAATGGATCCAACGGGAAGATGTTTCGGTAGAAACGAGAAGATTTTGCAACACAAACCGGGGAGAAACGACAGGATAGTGATCTCGCGAACACTCGTTCGTGGACTAACGATCGCGAGGAGCTCTCGAGCGGCACGGCTGTAGTCAGCGTCAAGAATGAAATATACCTCGTCGCGAGTGACCGATGACTACCGGTAGTTCCAAGATCTGTGTATTTACGAATATCTTAGACATCACAATAGTATTATCATTGCAATAATATTTTTGTATAATTCGGATGTCAATGTTTCGATTTGAGTCGTATTTGTTTAGAATCTCAAAACTTGTTTACGCGAATTGATGAACATCCAAAGTCTCGAAAGAAAACGTGCCGAAATTAAAAAAAAAATGGCACAATGAAAAATTATAATCTCGAATTTTGAGCACCGTGACAATATCCTGAAAAAAATATTATTAAATTTATATCTAATTTTTCGGGACAATATTTTAGTTTTCAATTTCCGAGATTACGATTTTTTGGAACTTTGCGTGTTCACTCACGAATGTATCTTCACTCTCAACATGTTTTTCTTCTCTTAAAAATCAGATCCCAAACTTTCATATTGCCTAGGAATGATCCTAGACATACTTATATACATATAACTTCCTCCCTTATATACATGTATGTAGAAATATATAATTAATTTCTCTTATCACAATTTATCACAATGCGTTGCGAATCGTAATGCGTTAGGATCTTTTTGTCCGTCTCCGGTTATGCGTTGCAATGCGTGATGATGTAATCGACACACCCGACACTTTTCCCTCCGTTTCTTGACACGCTTGTATCAGCAATCAACATAATTTAGTCTGTCGCGTTAGTTGACACGTAATTTTCATCTTTGTTTTACCGCAATTATATAACGATGATTACATCAACGGTTCGGTTAAATTAATAATCGCCCTTTCCGCGCAGCTCGTAACATCGCCATATGAAATCACGCTTCTTAATCTTAACAATCTTTCGTTTTCCCGTATTCGCGAATTCTCGTAATGTTGATTGATGCATCGCGACTGGCAATACCTTTCGTTCTACTTCCGTATTCCCGTATTGTAAAATTCCTGGATGCTCCTTTCCTTATACTTCTCGGATCTTGGGACAATAGCCCTAGAAACTTGACGATCGGCTTTATTGTTGAACAACAGACTGCACAGACGTGCAGTATGTGCGAATATATATATATAAAGGTGTGCGGATCTAAAGATTGTTTCACAACGATAACACTATTCTTTATAACGTATTAATCGAAAATAATTACGTAAAAATATGCAATATTTTTGCATGTATTATAGTCTTTACGTTATTTTATATTTGTTCCGAGTTATACGTGCTACAATTAGTATTGTTACCTCTTAAATCTCATGGCACGAGCGTATAATTTATTTAACTTGAATATCTTCATCTATCCAAACATGTCCACCTTTCCGTTTCAAATCCTTAAAAAGATTAGACTATTTACACTGACTTACTATACACTCGGATTCTCCGACCCGGACGGATCAGCGTGAGGACACCTTAAACCTCTGTTCCGGTATTATAATGAGAAGATCTGGTGCCGAGAACCGGCCGGCTCTCCATTTGTCGTCGTTTGTTTGGCGAAAAGACGTGTCCTTTGTAAATGCAACATCTGCCACGATGACGTTACGTCAAGTTTTCTTGTTTTTACAGCGTCTATTTTTTACACTTTTATTCTGTGTCAGCTTTTATTCGCGAATAAAATTCTCTTGTGGAAGCTAGCAATGCGTGTGAGCGATAGATTAACTTTGGTGAAACTTCGATTTTTTTGCATTGGCATACGATAATTGATAGGAGAGATTGTTGTACTTTGGAACACTTTTAGGTTCCTTTATTTTTCCCCAGCTGGAATTTGAATGACAAAAATTTGAAAAATATATTATTTACAAATACTAATAAAATAACCTATCCTTGTAAATGTATGGAATTTTTTTATTAAATTTATTTAAATTAAAAGAGGGAAAACTGCAATTTAAAATAAATTACAAATCTGTCCCAGAGTATTCATCTTTTTATATCGTAAAAACTTTCTTTCATATCTTAAAGCACCAATTAAATTCATTTAATTTCTTACATCTTTTTCATGTTTTTTCGTTCTTACAATTAGTTTAGTATTGCCAAAACTAACTAATAGTGGTTGCATTCCGATATTCATTGCCAGTACTGCAAATCTATAATTTATGTCACGTACATTATAGATTTTCAGTACTGGCAATGAATTTCGGAACGTAGCCAGTGTTAAATTGAGGCGTCTCATGGCAAAACCGGCCAAGTCCAAATAAAAAAAAATTAAGCTAAGCTGAAATTCATATTTTTATCAACCTTCTCTATACATTTCATACACATCAAACATATCCAAAATTTACTCTTATTTGTCCTAAAAACTGAACGTAAACTTAATGTTACAAATTAAAAATTCGCCAAGTATATAATATTTACATATCAAAACTAACCTTCTTTATATTTAGGAGCTTGATTTTTACACATATGCGGACATTTATTTATTTTCGGCGTATATAATCTACATTCCACATTTTTTCCATACCTATCAGATTTTCCGGTGTACATTTAATTTTCTCAAAATGCTATTATAAGGACTTGGCCGGTTTTGCCGTGAGACGTTTCACTTAAATTAGTATTACACAATCCGGTGTTACACAATAATACATCTATAGTTATTCTATATTTACTTGCAAACAACTGTTTGTGATTAAAGTAAATCCTAAATAGTTTAGTAAGTAAAGGCAAATTGGAGTGTTTCACTACCTATTGCATATTGAAATGGTATATAAAATAGATTATGCCGAGGGGTTACAACGGGTTTCTCATTAAGAAATAGATAGATAGTATAAATTAAATTACAGCGAACAGATTTTCAAGAATATACCTGAAGAATCAATCGAAACAATTCAAATTCAGATATAATAACTACAAAATTAAAAACCTCTCTAAATTTAGTTGAGAAAATTTACTTTAGAACTTAGAACTACTACTTTAAAACTTAAAAATATAAAATTTTGCTTACCTCGTACTGACAATGAGTAATACAAATTCTATTGTACAAAACAGCAATAACAAGAAAAAATGCAAAATAATATAACTAAATATTACTTTACTTAATTGTCACAGATCACCAATGTCTAAACTAAATCAAATGTTCCAAGGTACACTTGTATCCAAGCTACAGCAATCTCCTCTACACATAAAGTCAATTAACAATTTCTCGTACTTTGTACCGTTCAAGTTTAAAAGAGACGGATATTCTGAACATCCTATGACATCCAAAACGCAAATGCGCAGCATTCTTGGCGGACGCGTCTCATTAAATTTTCAACAACGTTGAAACTACTTATCGAGCGAATGCAAGAATAATATGTCTGGAGGTTGTTAAGCGATCGATCGAATTTTCCATTAGATAAGTATGAAAAACGTCTTACCACAGTCACAGCCCGAATACAAAATGACGAAGCAGTAACAATTTTTGCTGCGAGTCTGTCACGAATTAATTTTTATTATTTGCCGAATAGGTAGGTATACTATTTACATTAACCACAATGTACACACATACACATACACATTTAAAGATGATTTAAAGATGATGCAGGAAGGACCTTTATGAATTAGAAGTCAGTTTTTTTTTAATTGATCAATCGATATTACATTTTCATCAAACAGATACGGACAATTTAATATGATCGCGTGTGCCGGTATTTGACCTAGTAAAAAAAAAAACGATAAATAACTGAATGCATATTATAAGTATATATATATATACGTTTCACGCGAGCAGTCAAGGTTTACGACCGAGCTGAGATTATTAAATTATTCAAATGTTTTAGAAGTTGAAATATATACGGATATCTACTATAGATAAATGTCAATTATTAAAAGCATTTTTAGTTATAAATGTATGTTATAAATATGTACAAATGTTGCACGTTTAATAACATGCCAATATTTCTGACGTACCTTATCACGTGTAAGTTATATCAAAAGACACGCAGTATTGATTTTCTGTCAACAATAACTTCTAACCGATTATATTCTTCGAAGGATTATCTTTTGCTGCAACTTCTATTTAATCTGTCTTTTGTAATACATATCTATCCTACGATATACATTCTCACACGAATATTGCGGCTAGACGGTGCTAGGTGACGCGGGAGGATCCTTTGAAACTTCGCACGTGCAAGCGGACGAGATACAAAACGATTCCTTGTGAGAGAAAGGAGCGCCTATGTTTCCCCTTTCGCATCGCCTTTGTAGGACAAGGTTACATAAGCGAAGAGAGCTATGGCGTGGAGGTTTTTGACCTGGTTTCATGGAACCCTGATTTATATCTGCCATACTTTGTCCCCATACAGATGCACGAATATATATGTACAGTTAAGCCTATTAATGGTAACGACTGATAGAAATGTATTTTAAACCACATTAAAATTTGAATAAAATAAATTATGTCTTCTTCCTCTGCTATACATACATATATGTACATTTAATTATCTCCGTGGAGAATGATAAATGTAATTGAACTTCCCTATTTTTCGTACATTGAAAAAACATCGATTAATTAAAAATCTCTAATTTGATACGTAATACAATTCGAGAAAAAAAGATGAGAAAACTTTTTAAAAAAATGTATACAGACTAATAATAAAGAAATTTCGAAATTTTAATTATTACAACTATGATAGTACCGCGCATACCAAGACGTATCCTTGTATATGGAAGAATTGTTTTTTATCGGAATTTATAATTTTTTGATGATAATCCACAATCTGCTTATAGCTTGAATAATATATTAATTGCAATTTGAGATATATAATGTAAAGATAAACAGCCTTCTCCATTTGCAAGCATGAGCAAAAAATTTGAAAGATGTGCATTCCTCTTTAAGAACATTCAGAAGGGAAACTGTCGCTGCACTACAATACGTTCTGTTGCGTGTATGCGCGCGCGCGCGCGCGCTCGCGCACGTGTCGTGTCCCTCATGTGTGCATGCACGTGGTGCGACGCACTGCTCCGGGCGACATTTCGCTTCTTAGGCAGAAAGAAACAGGCCGCGCGTTCCTTTTGTAACCGCCGACAGAGATCATAAAACCTCCTGTGGTGGAAAATTCCACGAGCAAAAGTAGAATGAAAAAGAGCCTCTCAGGGGCACCTTTTCTCTCTCCCGATCTCTCTTTCTCTTTCTCGCTTCTGTAACTATCCGATATTTTTCATCGAGAGAAATCAGTTCCTTGAACCGCGCGATATAAGAACCGATATATGACAAAAGTCTAGAACGTATTTTTAATCCATCATCTATAATCCATCAATTCTGATTACATTAATAGTTACTAATATACATTAATCATCATTCCATTTACATTCTTTTGCTAATTTCTTTTACAGTTGGCAAATGGAAAACAAGTTATTTCTGAGAAATTAACTGGTAGAATAATGTTGATAATTCTATTCTATTACTTTTAATGGAATGTTATAGTCTTGTAGGCCACACACGCGCGCAAACGCGTACTTTCTCTCTCTCTCTTCTTTTCTCTTTATAATAATTACATCGACGATGACCTGTTACAACGATAACACTTAATTGAGGCGATTAATATGGTGTCCGCACTTCAAATAATCGTCACAATTATTACGCATACGTTGGGCGTCATGTTGAGTTATCTCGATGTGCCCGTCTTTTTAATCGTTTATGCCTCAATTTCTCTTATCGTCCTCGTGCAGTTGTTAAAAATACTACATCACAGAAGATTTCTTGATATCTGCATAAAATTGAAAACTTATTTTGTGTTAAGTGGTCTACGTTTTATATTTACCATCCCCATTAAACAAAATTTTATTTATGGATAGTACCAGTTTTCATGATAAAGAGTGATGATCCAATCCTTATACGAGGTTTCGTATTTTGTTTTCGGGATCATGCCGACAATCAGAATTCCATATGGGGAACAAGGACATAGTATCACCGTGGTGCTCAACGCCTCACCAAGACGATGATTCATCGTCACGAGACGTCGCGTGAACGATTAAGCTCATTGAAAGCGAGATCGCCTCGTGACTTTGATGATCGAACGCGCGAACGATCAAACACGAACGATGATTATGATGATGATGACGATGGCGAATCCTGGGAGAGTTTACCCAAAGTGGGACTTTAACTTTTATTTATGAACCACGGCCCAACTAGAAGCCATAACTGGCAGTCGTCGAAATTACGAGCGAACTTCAAATGTCGCTTACGAACGCTTATGTACGTTGTGGTGATTGTTTATCGTCAACTCTCGATGAATCACTTTTATCGTAAGCAAAACGCAAGGTGGAACGTGCATTGGCATAAATATTTCACATTAAAAATCCGCATAGTAAAAGCCTTGCCAACGATTATCAACGTGCGGCGAGTATAAAAGAGACTAGTCATTAACGAGTTTGACGTCGATATCAAACTTGTTTTATGGACCTTTTAAAAAAATTATTTGGCTATGATAATTTGTAGATGAGACCAAAACTGCGGGCAATAAAATTGATCTTGAATTTCCTTTTTTATGACCTTTAAAAATAACTATCATATAATTATTTCTTTAAAGATCGCAAACTTCAAGTTATTTAGATATTATTTACCAGAACCTAATATAAATAAACAATATTGCAATTTCTATAATATATTCTAATCGAAAAAAACCTGAGATACATTCTAATCTATTACTTCTAATCTATTACTAATACATTCTAATTCTAATTAATAAACCGACTCTGCATCCCTCTCTCTCTCTCTTCTTTCTTTCTCTCTCTGTATTCTTTTTAGAGTTTACAATCTTTGAAAATAATCACAATTATTTTTTTAAAGATTGTAAACTCGATGATAAATTATTTAAATATGGTTTTTAAAATTAATATCATAACATCTCGTCAATATGAAGAAATAATTATAAATGGCTTAAATGCAACAATAACAAATTTTACGATACATATCGAATGTGGCTCCTAAACTGGTTTGCGTTTAGCAAAATTTGACTAGATTGTTTGACAAGAAATACCAAGACTAATGCGTAACTTTTATCGAGTCGATTCCTCTTAAACGGGACAATTTCGACACGATTGATGAGAGTGGGCTCGCTGCGTTTTCTCTGGGCTGAGCTCCGTATATTATACCTTTCTTTTCGTCGCCTTACCCATTGCTTGTCCGCCGTTGTTATTTTGTCCTGCAGAGACAGTCGTAACTATGGAGTGTGAATATGAAATAGTCTTGAATTTACGAGTTGTTTGGATTAAAGGCAAAAAGTTGGGTTTCTCGAAATATTCGATAAATTTAAAATCGCGTCGTGCTGCTGACAGGAGAGTGACATGTGCCTCGTCGTCTTGTCTCGTCCCGCCTAATCACAGCCGTGTTATTATACTCTCTTATTTATACCGGTCCGGCACAATATAGCGCGGATTCTTCCATCAGTCATGACTGTCCCAAGACAAAGTAACAACTTTGCGGACAAGCGTGCATACGGCGATGGAAAGAATTGTATAATGTACGGATCCCAGGTTAGAAAACGCAGCGAGCCCACTCCATCAACCTGATTCGAAAATAGAAGAGACCCCTCGTTCCCATCCCTGCTCTCGCTCTATTCCCGGCGACCGCGGGATGTTTCTATTCCAATTGGTTTCTCTTTTATTTTGCACTTTCTCCTTTCGTTCTTATCCCGTCCCGATATGAAGAAACCGAGTTTATCGTCCCGTCTTTGTTCTATTCTATTAAATATCCTAAAAATCCTTTTTAATCGTATATATAATACTCGCGTATGTGTAACTCGCTATTCAGTTAAATCATAGAATTTGAGTCCGTTGATACATGTAAAAGACATTTGGAAGTATCGTATTATTTGTTAAACATTGAATTTGTATTGACCGCGTTAATAAGTAGTCTTCGTTTCTTTTGTCTCTTTCGAGTATTTATGAATTTTCATAAAAAGAAAATTAAATACCGTCGCTATTATTAATTTTATCTTCTTCAATTTCGCACGAGCTAAAGAGCTATCGGTTCGTGCCGGCCGTGAAATTTCTGTCGTCTCGCGCACATTCAGCGAATGCCAAAGTGAGGCGTCGAATAATAAATATTTCATTCTCTTATGGATCTCTACAAAAATGTGTCCATAAAGTTGGTACGTTTTATTAATTTTTAAAAAACAATAACAGTTCTAATAGCACTTTTCGTACTTCTATAATTCTATAATTTCTGATAAACGTTATAAAAAGTTCCGCATTTTTAATACTAAAAAAATTTTAAATAAAAAGTGTGCCAACTTTACGTTCCAATATACTATCCTTTAAATAGAAGACATCGAAAATTATATTATGTCTGCGTGGAAAGTTCCAGTTAATTTTCTAGGCTAGTTTCATAATCATTTCACAGCAAAATTTCAACAATTCACAATTTTGAAGATAATTTTCAATAGTCGTAGCAGTCCGACACTCGGCGGAAAAGTGTCGCGTTGATAATTTCTAGCGCTATTGGCGAAAGTTCTGGATTGTTCTACTCGAGTTCTACTCGAGTTCTATGCGGCTGAATCATTTTCAAAAATTGCTTTACCTTGTAAACATTTTTTAAGCAATTTTAATTTATGCTGGCAGCACGATACTTTTTTACCGGCACAAACAATCGGTAGTCATTTTCTTTACACGACAACAATGTGACAAAAAAAAAACTGCTCAATGACTTGTTGCGTAACGCAAAAATCGGCATTTAAACGATTGCGTTGCCAACACGGCAAACACGGTGTACGAGCGATAAACAATCCGCTGCGGCATTTAAGTCACAAACTGATGTCATGACGAAAAAAAGAAAAATTTATTATTTTCATAGGTATCGCGATAAATTAAATTCGTCATATGTATATGTATACATATACATCGCTTTATTTTCAAAGGACAACCGCTATTATAAATCAATCCCATCTTCCCACTCGTTTAAAAATTCATACGTGCTATCAATATTAATGAGAAAGATAAAGAATGTTCGTATCGCCAAGATTTTTCGTCTAGTAATTTCTCCTCGATCTCCCTTGTGCGAGAACGAGTTTTGAATTGTTCGAAGAAGCCGACGTGGATCACGACGTGGAACACCGGTTCGGCGTTCACCCTCGCTTATCGCTAAGGACGATGGCCGGATCAAGGCGCACACGATCTATACGTACCTATAGGTTCCGAATCGATCGTTTGACGCGCACCGCTCGCTCGCGCGTGACCGGAGCACAGTCCGCTCGGTTCTCTCTCGACGAGTTTCCAGCCGGCTTTTCACGGGACCGTGGAAGGCTACGGCACCGGGCGACCCGGGTGTTTACGTTATTCCGTGCTACAGCACGTTACTCGCGAAGGAAGAAGAAAGCGCGGCGCGGCGTTGATGCGCGCGAGAGCAACGCCGTCGACGAACTGACAGGCCGGTCGGTTCGATACCGATCCGGAACGGGCGTCCCTTGGGAAACGACGTTTGCCGCGCTCCGCCCGGAGAGAGAGAGAGAGAGAGAGACGAGAGAAAGGAGTAGCAGGAATTGAATTTCTGTGACCGGCCGGCCAGCCGGCCTGCCGGCCGGCCGGTCAGCCAATCGCGTAAGCTCACTTCGGGTCGCCCCCCGAAGCGGGTTTACTCGCTCGAATCGCTCGCGCGCCGCCACCGTCGACGTCTTTGCTCTTTCATATATTTTCGTCTTATCAATCCCATGTATTTCTCTTTTTTTCTACTCTCACTTTTCCTCTCCTTACGTACCTTTCATTCTCTCCGCCCGGTCAATAACTTTCCATGTTAGTCTTATGCCGTCATATCGTGATTTTTTTCCTTTCTGCTCTTTTTGCTCAGATTGGAAACTTTTGTAATAAATGCGTAATTGTTGCTTCTTTCCGTTCATAACATTTCGTAATAATTGTCAAGGTAAACTTGTAAGGTGACTCTGCAAAGCGTATATCTTTCGCTAAAAAAGAATTTTATAATTATAAATATTGAGAAAATTGTGAAGAGGATAATTATTTAAAAACTAAAAAAAATTACTATTACTTGAATAATAATTGTACAGTTTCATTCTCTAACGGTTTTTACAATAATTACAAAATTAATTTCTAAAATGTATTCAGTAATAATTGTGCCAAGATAATTCGCTCTAATATCATAATTATATAAGAATTTATTTTAGGCATCCATTTTTTAAAGATTGTTACATGCTACAGTAATTAAATTTAGAATTAATGATTTTTAAATTAGAGTTAGACTCATTACACAATATATTATACATTATATTTAAAGATTAAAATGCTAAAACTTTTTTGCATGCGTTCCTATCTATAGAAAATGCATATGTTCTCAGAATAAAACAAAAATGTTATTATTACCGTGTTTTAGAATGGCCTTGAACTGAAATTCGCAAGAGAATAGACGCATAATCAATTCCATTTGAGAAATGCAAAAGATTAATCCGGAAAGAAAACAAAACGTGGCTAGAAATTAAACTATTAGCACGCAACGGAGAAGCCTTGTGACTCCACATGGGAGTAACAGGACTATATACATATTACCCTCTATTTGCTTCATTCAATGTTCAATAATTGCAATACGGACATGCATTATAATAAAATAAGTCTGGGACATTGAAAAGTACATTCGAAGGTTGTATTCGCAAATTAATCGCAGTTAGAGAAAACTTGCGCGCAAAATGTGATAAGGGACTGATAAGGGGCTGAAAATCTGATAAGGGACATGTCACAACTGTTCGGAACCGATTTGATTCTCCCTGAAATATGTTGTTAAACACAAAAAACTAAGAGACCCATATTTTTTATATGTGCGCAATCTCATATTTAAGAGGTGAAACATCCTTTTGAAAAAAAACGGTTTTTCTCTTTCGGGATGAATATCGTCGAAAAAGTATAAAAGTTAAATGGTTTGAAGAGAACTTAATAGTTTATTTCATTTCAATTATTCAATTATTTCAGAAAAAAAAAATTTTTTTTAAATATTTCCCCTACTACTTAATTTTTTTACTTTCTGAAATAACTATTATAAAGTCTCTTCAAATCATTTAACTTTTATTTAAAACATTTTTTTCTATCTGTTATACTTTCGACGACATTCGTCCCAAAAGAGAAAGGAGAATCAAATCGGCTCCGGACACGTTGTGACACGTTCCTTGTGAGTCATTGTAAATATCGATATCCTTCGAGTCACTTCCCGCGTGCCGTCGACGACGATGGAAACAAGGGAGCGCGCTACCCCAACGACGCGCGGAATATTTTTCTATGGAACGAAGGGAGATGTTTGTCGTTGGACGTATGTACCGTTTATCGCGCTTCGAAACTCGCTCGCGTTTCGTTCGGTGTTCGTGACGTGGCGCGATCACCCTGCCACGCTATTTCAATAACTTCTCCAGTGTGCAAATACGTGTGTACCGATTTCTTCGTACACACGGCAGGCAGCGAATTGGGTCGGTCGCGGAGGATCCGCCAAGTCGAATTCTCCTCGCGCGGCTTTTGATGAATATACATAGCACGCGCGAATCCGTTCGTCCTATTTTTTCATTCGTCATCTTACCACTATCAGGTATATGTAGATTACCGGACGCCGCGTCCGTATGCCGCGCTCATTACGTATGCATGCATTTGCAACAAGTATTCCGGAGTGCCTCCACTTTGTAAACTGCATATGCATTTATGCAAAACCTCGGGATCAACGTAACGGCGTGCGGCTTATACGCCGCGCAATTTTATTTTCGTTCCAGGGAAATAACCCCGATTACACCCCGATTCCGCACGATATTTCTAAAGCTTCTCGTAGGATTTTATTTTAAACCGGGCGCCGTTGTTATCGTAAAATTTCTTAAATAAACATTCTCGAAATTTCTCCGAGATAATCCTCCAACAATGTTTAGACGTAGTATAATACTATCGTATCCTTGAGATAATCTTCGATTTTTTGTTACGCTAGCTGTGTTGTAATCTTGGTAAATAGCTTCCAAACTTGTTTTCAAAGTCATGCAATAGTCATGCTTACTATCCGTCCCGGATATTTTTTGAACACTGAACTCATATTCTCTTGTCGGACTTTTTTATTTTCAAAGTGACTCAACCGAGATGTCGACAGAGATATGACTGAAAAAACGTATGAATTGTGGAAGGACTAAGGATTGAACGTGATTGAGGATAGTACGAACAAGCGAATATTAATATGTCCGTTTAATGTGATACATGAGGCATGATGATACTATCGGCTTGGTAAAGACAGTGACCGTTATATTATTCGTGATGATAATAATAATAATATATATAATATGTATATATAATATATATATATATATATATAGTTCAACGTACAAACTATATCTTAATAAATTCTAACGCAGGGCGTTATCTTATGTACACAGCCTTAGACCAGTGCTGGTCTAGGTTTCGATTTGCAAATCGGCTCCAGACTCGATTTCTAGGACTGGAGCTTAGGGATCGACGGATCCTGCGTCCTACACTAGCTGCAGATCTTCTCCTGGACTATCGTCCCTTTCAACCGCGAGACGCGTTCCGACACGCTATGCTACATTCCTATTAACTAATTATCGACATTTATACATAGTATAACCAAGTTTCTCACACACACACACACACACACACACACACACGCATCCTCATACGCATGTACTCCGATCTGCGCTGGGAGGACTACGCGAGGATCCTTTAATCGACAAGTTTTCTAGCTCATCTGACGCATCGGTTGTGCTCGTCCGATGTAGGATAAAAACATAGCGATTACGTATAAAATCAACCAAAATTGTTATTGGTATATAGTGGCACGTAACATTTTAATATAAAACTTCTTGCCAAGTTGCATAGTGATTGTATAGTGATTAATTGCGGTCGATTATCCGTATGAATCGTAGTATAAATGGTTATTTATATATCGCTTCGTGTATACTTTATCGTGACCAGGTTCAAAATCGCTTTTTGCTTTTGAGCGCGACTAAGGACGTTCCTTCCTAAAATTAAATGCGCTTGATGGAAATAACATTTCCGACCATCTTGTATAAATCATAAGATCAATCCATTAACGCCCAGTGCTATTTCGTATCGAGAAATGCTCCTCGTTTCTCAACTCTTCTCTTCCGTCTCTAATGCGATATTATCTTTTGGATTAAATTATTAATTGCTACAAAATTTTAGGTGAAAAAGATTTTGGGCGCTAATGAATTAATCGCACATATAGATACTTGAATAGAATGTTTCCAGATATGAGAATAGTTCGAGGAGACTCTGCGAGAATCCGCGAGATTCCAGTAATCTGTTACATCGATACGCTGCTTAGCTCTTTCATCTTTTAGTAGCCTACAGTTGTATTTACCATCTATGATTTTAAAATACTTGCTTGCAAAGTTCTTATAAAACGTTCCTTTATATAATCGCACGCGCGCACAAAAGAGTTGAATGTGATTATATCTGTAATCACAAATCCATTGAGTCAAGGACCGAAGGATATTTGTGGATCCAACGGCCCGTTGTTACAATCGACATTATTACAGTCATAACAGCCGCTTGTCGTTCAATGTAAAAATTGTCCATTGCACATTATTCCTACTTTCCTCGGGGAAGTATCTGCGTATTATAATTTCTTCCACGCACGGAGAAAGAAATCGACTGACATTATTACAAGCTCGATACAAAATACCTCAAAGTCCAGATCTTTGCTAAGAATTATCGGATGATTTAGAAAATATCTACATTAGTTTGACTCTTTTAATTCAAATGAATGATATTTCATAATTGTATTCTCGCATATAATCCTTTTTTTGGGAGAAGCGTTTGTCGCTTGGAAAAATAAGCAATCGATCTTTGAATTTTGAGGCAATGCTGTAATGCATCTGCATTAAAAATTTCGAAATTTAGAATTTGATTGAAATAAAATTCTATGAAAAGGAAATGATTATATATAAATCCCTCTTTTGTGCTACACTAAATGAAGAACGAAGTTTGTGGTTTATTTCGCATTTATAATATGATACGATTAAAAATTCATATTGTTATTTATATGTTAATTGCATTAACATGTCAATTGATCACATATATATAGCTAATTTATGTTTTTAAAAAAATTCGCGCGCGCTAAGAATATCTATAAATTTCTAAGATTGGAGAGGAATCATCTGTACACTGGATATGTAAGAAATCGTGACATACAATCAAGGGCAAGATGAAAATTATGATTAAATAAAGGGATAATTGACTAAGATAACTGTGCTATTGAATTGTATTTTTCTCTTCATTTACATTATGATTATAGCGATAACATGTAATTATAATAAATTAGAACTTGAAAGAAAAAAAAGCAATGGTGTATACAAAACTCTATTGACAATTAATTAACGGGAATTATTAGTGCAATCGAGCCTGTGCAAATGCGGTTATTTACGGGCAAGTATTTTTCCGTGCGTAAAAGTGCAGACGTAACGCAGGGTAACATGGCACGATGGTTTAACAAAAAAAAAAATTAAGGAGATAAAAAAATTAACGAAAAAACACGTAAATGTTCGTTCGCGAAATAGAGAAGCAGGCGAGAAGAGAGAGAGAGAGAGACGCCTCTTTCTCAAATTACGTATTTACAAAAAAAAAAAAAAGAAAAAAAAAAAAACCTGTTCACAGCTATCAAGAGCCCGATACGATTAGTTATCATATTCCACAAGCGCTTACAAATCACTATGCCATGTATGTATATTGCACTGATGAAATTCGCCGATGAATTGCAATTGTTCGCGAACGCTTAATCACGTTTTCATTTAAATATCATAAGTAGCTCACAGACGATGGCGTCAAATTTTCTTGAATATATGTTGACGCTGAATTGATTCAGAGTTAAGCTTTTCTTCCAAATCTTATTTACTTCGTGTAAATTAAATTCGGTTGAGCTAAAAATTGGAACAAAAAGACATAGACAACACAATTATTAATGGAAAAATAGAAACATTTAAGAAGAATTGGTATCGGTATTGAAAAATAATGTTTTCTTTAATGAGGTAATATTTGCAGCAATTAATACCAGTCTTTCAAACATGACAAAAATATGTATAATTATTATAATAGTGACGTCTCATAATAATAAACATAACAACCCGCGTTATATGCCATATATATGTCGTCATATGTTTAAAAAGATATTAAATTAAAGAGCTATCAACAACTGTACATATCTGTAAAAGATTCGCAAATGGAAAAAATAAGAGAAATCAATTGCAATCGATTGCCGGGCTTGACGTCTCACTTTATATCGATTGAACCTATTCAGAACTTGATCGGTTCAGCCGTTATTGAAATCCGATAATCTAAAGGTTTTTCGAATCGTCGTCTCGCATAAAGATAGCTGGTGTATCTCGCGTTATTTACATTTGGCGGGAGACACTACCGTCTCTCTTGATAGTTTAGATTTAAAAAAAAGGAAAGAGAGAAAATCTCCTTTATACTAATCTTACTTTACCGCAAGAGTTTGATCAGTCTGTGTATAAAATTCAAATGTTTTTTGTTTGTACAAAATGTTAATATCAAGTTTTTTGTGTTACATTTCTTATTAAATTTTTTTATCTTTCTTTTTACCAAAATTGTCTCTAATCTTATCTTTATATCAAAGTAGTAGGCCATGCTGTCTGATCGATATTTCTAACTTTCCAATAAATAATTTCTGAAAAATGATTAAAATAAAAAAAAACAAAGAATGCAGATCTGAGTCGATATTACGCAGAATATCTATATTGTTGTACGCGAGCTTAAGCTAATTTCGTTATTATATTCATTTGTGCGAACGAAATTGGGAGAATTTGGGAGAAAAGATCCGACCAAGATTCCGAATAATTATTAAATTCGACTGCTACTCAATCATAAAAACATGTACAACTAACAATCACAAAAGATGATTGTAAACTATTGTCAAATTACCTTCGCGACGAAATCTTTCGTTGCTTTCGTCAATGAGAAGGGCTGTTTCACGCAGCGAAATTGTAACTAATGTAAAAGTACATCAGTATGCTTGCGCGTGCTACGATACAACATACAGACTTTAGCTTTAAATTGTATAAACCTGTGATTTTGTGCGTATTGCCTAATACTGCTGAAATTTTCATGCATCTTTCTCCTCGCAAGTACAAAAATTGAACAGAGCAAAATTAAATACGATTGTTGTGCAATTTCAATGTTATAAAATTGAATCGCAAAACTGTTGACAATTGAAAGATGCAGTGAATATTTCGTGACAAAATTTTGCTAGATATCGAAACGTTAGTGAGCTGCGAATTTATATTTACCGATTTATATTAACGAATTATCGTCGATTGTATGATTTGTCATCGATTTTTATTGTATATAATATGCGTAAATACGTAATACTGATTTTTCGATTTAATCAGTTCCAAGGATTTGTGGCAGTCGGATTTTAAGTGTTGCAACTTTGTACATACATACCTTTTGCCAGTAATATCTGCTGGAGTGCATTAACATTTCTTAATACATACAGTAGAACTTCATTTCTCACGATTTTCGTCTATTTACTTTTTAGTTTAATCTGTTCCAACAACAAATGTACGCATCACTGATTAAAATGGATACTGGTAGATACTCCATGGAATATGGATTCGTGAAAAAGGATACATAGTCAAAGCTCCTTATTCACGGATTCATTATTCGTGGAATAAAAATTTGTAATCATTCTTTTTATTTGCGACCAGAAATTCCATATTTGCAATTAAAATTTTAGTTCTATTATTTAAGTTCTGTTCTATATCTGTTAATAAATAAAAGGATCTTTGTGAAAATTGATCTCTCAAAAGAGAGGTCTGATTTTTAAACCAATTTCTGATCAACTGTTTAATAATATTTAAGTAATTTGTTGGAATTTTAATAACAGGTAAAAATCAGAAAATATGCAATCATATTGTGTATTAGTTATATAATCTATTGTTAATTTGAAATAAAATCATCTTTTTAAATAAATCTTAATTGTTAACTTTCTTACAACGTATCCCAATACTTCCTATTCCTATATATTTTACTATTTTATATTCACATTTTAATGAATAAAACTGAAAGACAGAGAATACGGAATTTTTTGGTTGCAAATAAAAAGAATGGTTACAAATTTTTATTGCGCAAATAAGAAGTTTTAATTGTATAAAATAAAAAGTTTACGGAATTATAAAGTTCATAATCTGATAATCTAATCAAATCCACAAATTCCGGATTTGGAAACTTTAAAGTGTTTATAGTTCGATAAAACTTTCGTAAAAAGTCATATGTTTGTTCCGTTGCTACAATTGGCGCGAGTCGTCCTCGTGAATGAAGTTCCACCGTAATTTCAATACATCGGATAAGAACTGTTGGCGAAGGGGAGGGCGGAATACAGAGAGGATGAGAACTTTTTCTCGCACACCCATTCACATATTGTACGCCACGTAGATAGGATCGAGCTGGTCCGCGAGAAAGCCGTCGCGCAAGTGCATCCGTTGCTTTTCACCGCGCGAATTAATGGGTACCACACCGGGATCCACCACAACTACCACGCCGACCACCAAATGGTGTTCCTCGAGCACGGCGCTCGTCACCAAAGCCACAAGATCGAGGGCTTCACTTTCGCTACCGTCCAATTCTACTACTACCACTAGAAGATTGGTCCATGTAAACACAGCGCTGGAAAAAGAAAACACAATAATCACGTTTGATTATTAATAGCTAATCGCCAATACAAAGACTATGAATAAGAGAAGAAGTCTATAATTATATGTATGGCCAATATTGTGGATTATCAAAGGATTAAGAAAATATTTAAATTGAATTAGAATTTAAAAAGACTTACCATTCTGCAATTTTCTTGTGACATCGCATGACACTGTTCTCGATGTCTATCGGATGGTAGCGCATACCTCGTAGTAGGATGGCCTCGTCAAGAGCCCCAACGACGAATACAGCATCGTGAAGTTCCGGATCGCTTGGTACGAGATCAGCCTCGGGCACATTGTTGGTATCACCAGGCACATCGCTAATCACCGACTGCTGAACACTCTCGGTCCTTCTCAGAAAACCAAGATAACCAGTCCTCGCATAGACCTCGCTCGTATTGCCAGTAACTAGTCTCGCATTGAAATGATCAGCGTAATCGCTCTCATCGCCGTAGATCGTGAAGTAACCGCTTGCATTGTGCGACGACTGTACCCAAATCTCGCCTAGATGCGAATCACCGCATTGACCCTTGGTTTCGGGATTTGCGATGATTACTTTCACGCCAGGTAGCAGTTTGCCCGATTCCATCAAGCACAGAGAATGCGGACTGCCTCGTTCCACTAGCGATACTCGATCGTTACGTAATGCACGAAGATCTACGTAGACTGTCGAAGGTTCCGGACTGGATGCTCCCTATGGAACAGAATGAAGAAAATAACGATATATGTAAGAAATATGCCGATCACCAGGATTTATCAAAACGATTAATTCCGACAAGCAATTTTACCTGTAAGCAAATGGCAGTGTTTACTCTGCAGCCGAACGAGGTGGAGACCGCGCGTGGACTCAGACCGAGTGCGGAGAACAGCTTGCTAAAACTCGTCGTTAATGCTATCCGCGGCCTTTCTTCGGCAACAACAACACACGTTCTCACACACGCCAGGCTAACGCCTCGCGCTTTGAGAGCGTGAACCGAAGATCCGAGTCCCTTAGTGCACAGCTCCATAACACCGTACGAGCAAAATGTGTCTCTTACTCTGGACTGGCTGACCGCCGACAACCAGAGTGCGGGATTAGCTTCTACCTGATAATGGTAATAAGAAAATAAAATTAAATCTCTTCACTAAGCACAAGAATTTACGATACTTACCTCAGATGGTGGTATCAGTATAGAATGATGTCCACTGTATATACTGCTGAGGCACCACAAGGCAAAACCGAGCCCCGAGTACGGATCCAGACAGAGAGCAATGTGTCTGGAGGGATAGAGCTCGCATGCCAACTTCATGGCACGGCATAATGAAGTGACCGCCGCGTGAGACATCTTGATACCAGCAAGCATGCCCGTTGTCGAAACACTGAAGTCCAAATAGGCCAGCATCTCTGCGGTGGGCGCGCGATACATCACCGGTAGCTTTTTCTTTGGCATGTCGTCCATATCTAAGATCATTGGCCAACTCTTCACGTCGACCACGTTATTCGCTTCCTATGCGACATAATATCGATCAATGACAATGTACATCTTTATCGCTTTCTAATCGATAATACGATCCAACACATTTTCAATTTACCTTTGTCTTCAACAGCTTGAGAAGGATCTGATTAGTCAACACGAGGACGGATTTGCTGACATCCACAATCATGCGAACAGTCGGTAAGGTCGTTTGGAGATTTTGCGGATGAGGTGGCCTGATAGTTACTGGCACAGCACCAACATACAAACAACCATAAAACGCACATATCAGATCGGTACCAGGTGGGAAAATGAGCGCTACATGGTCCCCGGTGTTGACTCTCCCTCGATCCAAAAGTAAATTCCCGATTCTCTCGGCCTTCTTGTGCAACTGTGAGCAGGACAATGAAGTAGCGACGGCGCCCTTTGCGTTTAATGACGTAAATATCACATGGTCTGAAGTACTGACAGCGCGCCACCGTAGAATTTCAGAGATAAATTGGTACTGAAAAATGAACAATAATATAATAGAGATTGAAGTCACTTTCTTTCTTTCTTTCTCCCTTTCTCTACATACAGGGTGTTCCATTTTTAACTTAGACACTAAAAAAAAATCAATTTTTCAAGCTCACATAAGAGATTGCCTTTTTTAAAATGGAATTACTTTTTTTTTACGTAATATGATTCCTCTAGTTATTCTGCATATAAATAATTCTGCATATTAAGATAGAATTGTAAAAAGAAAATCGATTTTCTCGAAAATGAATTTTAACATTACTTGTTCCTCTTCGAGCCATACAACTTTCGTCTGAATTTTTTTCCAAAATACCATGTTTTCGAATTATTACGGCATAAAAGTTAAAGTGCGACACCTTGTATATATAATAAATATAAGTTCTCATTGAGTTTCATCATTGAACTTTATCATACAAACCTTTTTGGCATTATCGCTATCCTCATCTAAGACACCCATATCTCGTCCTTGTGCAGAGGCTAATCGGTTACCTTGGACAATGTTTCCTACCATAACACTGGCTGGACCGACATCTGCAACAGAATCCCCCGCTACACGCCCCCGCACCATTCCGTTAGTAAACCAACACAAACACTCAACCCAATAATGAGTAGCTCACACACTCTCTCCTGACTGAGGCCGGAAAAATCAAAGCTAGAGCAATCTGATTTTCGTCATCGGAGCCAATACAAGCGTTCTCATGGGTCTTCTGCTCCACAGGTCTATACGCTTTAACGCATATTCACGAATCTTTGGATCCACGGATGCTTGAATTTCCAAACATCTTTTTTTTATAATGAATTGTACAATCCAGACCAATTGCATACAGATCCCAGATTATGTTGTACATTAGAATATTAACGTGAAATTAAAAAAAGAAAGTACAGAATAGCACTAAATAGAAGAAACTACAAAAGTATGGAAAATATTTTCTCCAGCGGTAAAATAGTTAAGTAAAAAGCAGAATCTTTTACTAATCATTGAAATCAATTATGTTTACACTTAATTAGGATACTACAGGATATTCGGAACTCAGCCAAAAGAAAGAAGGATAACTTAATGGAATATCATGCTAAACATAATAAACTATGCATCATGCTAAGCATAATAAACATAATTAATTATGTAAAGATTGTTAATAAAATACAAGATATATGATATCTTTGTGTTCTAATATAATCTCAATATTTTGCAATAAATGTGAATCCCAAGTATACCCGAGAAGATGTATCGTAATGTTATCACGCATTCCATAGTGTTCGAAAAATATATACATTTGTATATTTAATCATTAAAAAATTGGCCTTTGTGAAAAATTTAGCTAATATTCAAATTTTTATTTAGCTAATACTTTAAATACTCATTTGATTAAAGAATTATTATAAGTAGACAAATAGACAAATAAATACTACCGTGACTTATACGTTAGAACATTGATATATATGAAGACATTATACCATACAAGTGTGCCAGATTTCTGACCTCTATCAACAATTTTGTATAGGCGTATGGCATTAATGTTATACAAATAGAATTCTAGAAAGAGTAAAATTTGTAATTATCATTATTATCAATTTTTATCGATTTTTTGCTACTCTTCTCTCTCCACTTTCATACACATTCGCATGCACATTTTTGTCTCTTTTTTATTAATTTTTCTCTTTGCTTCATCCTTGACATTTCACATATCAATACAATTTAAAAAAATTATCGGGCTACTCTGATTCATATCTATATCAACATTTAACATCAAGTACCTGATTCACCTGATTATTTGATTTTTAAGTAAATTTTTGTATTAAATCTGATCTTTTCCCTTATCGTATATCTTACATTAATATTCCTTTATAGAAGGTTTATATTTTGTAAATATAGGATGTAAGGAAAGAGAAAATCTGGCATTTTTTTTAAATGCTTGCTGACGTTTGCACAATTTTCATTATTTAGGTTTACGTCGATACCTGTCAGTCTCGAAAGATATCAACGTGATACCTGCCAATAGACTTTGCTTTACTTACCTGAATGAATTTCACGCGGTTTTGGTAAATTGGTGACACATGTGTGAGGACAAAGAAGCACATTAGCCGGATGGAGGGCACCCTCGAGAAAGCGGCGTTTCGTTTCCGACAGGTGAATACCGCCTAGCGGCGTTTTGGGCAAATAGTTTGGTGGTACCAAGGCAAGACAATATATTCCTACTGCATGGATCGAGTCGACCGCTTGCAGCACTCGAGACATCCACTGAAAGCTCTGTATAAGATAATGAAAGAAAATATTTAAGATTATAGAATATTTAAGGTTGCTCAAATCGGTTTCTAACAGACACACTCTCTTCTTTAAATAAAAAGTTTCATTTCTTTTTAAATAATATTTAATTCTATAACGCACCTCTTCCTCACTGCAATCAGGTCGTTGTTCTGCAACGACACATATCCTTTCATCCCTAAGAACTCTCACGCTGAAAACGGCGATTCTGCCGCGATAGATAAATTTCATTGGTTCGACTGCCAAAACAGTGGCGATAATATCGTCGGCATTGTGTTTTCTGCCAGTCACTGTCATGAGACCGTCCCGCGATCCGCAGACAAACACGAGTCCTCCAGGACCAAGGAAACCCAACAAGCCGGAACGCGTATATTCTACATCACCCAAAGCAGTACTGTCAACTTGTAAGGGCGATACTTTGAAGGTATTATTGGTAAGCCCTTGCAAGCCCCAATATTGGCTACCGGTTGCCGCACTGTGCACGCAAATTTCACCTACTTCGTCTGTCTTACAAATAAATGGCTGTCCTTCCATCTTAATGACAACTACTATACCTGGAAAAACACAAAGATAAATCGCCATTAAGTTGCGTCAATATAAAAACAATCAATTTACAAAAGAACTTACTTCCAGGCATGACCTGTCCGCAATCCTGTAGCGTCAACGACGTAAGAGAATTCTCCTGATCTACTCTGACAACTCCGTAACTCAGGCCGGACATAGAAAGAACTCCACGACCAGTTGCATTCACTCCTGCCCGTCCTGGCCTTCTCACCGAAACTGTGAGAGCCTCGCTCGAGGAAGCACAAGGACAGACCGCATCCGGCCTGAGTCCTTTGGACTGGAATACCGAGAGAAACTGATCGCAGGATGAGAGAGACCAGGGATTTGCGCCATCTGCAACAAGTAGCAGCCTCAACGATGCCAGAGAGACGTCCTTATGATCCTTAGTTGCTAATAGACCCCAATGAAGATCTCGCGATTTTACAACCGCGACGCTGGCGCGATGTTTCGTGATCATCTGCATCCAACTAGCGGGATTGACCTTCATCAGAGCATAAGGGATGAAAATAACATGCATGCCGTTTAGCACGCTGGTCAAAGTGCTGTGCCAGAGGCCGACTTCCCGCTTAAAGTCTAACACGCAGACAGCATTTTCGCCTTCCGTGTAACCACAGGCCTGCGTGAGAGCGCGACAGTGGGACATCATCGCAGCCCTGGTAATAGTTACGCCCATCACAGAGCCATCCTTGTCGGTGGTGTATTCGATATACGCGGGTGTATCATCGGTAAGCCGTGGTGGTGGCAGCCAATCCTTGGGCGTTTTGCCTAGATGCTCAGTAACGAACCAATGTAGTTTTGGCCAGCCCTTAAAGGCCACCACTTCGCCGGCCGCCGTCTTCGGCAGACCCTTCAAACACGCCTCACTAGTCAACGCCACCTGAAGACATCAAGGTATCAAGATATACTGTTGATTCCCTCAAGGCTGAATGAGCTGTCACAATTACGTAACAATATTATTGACGCAAACTGCAAAGCAAATTGCAAGACTTGCTAGACTAGCTAATTGAACATGCAAATATAGAAAGGAATGTTGTTTGACAGCGAAGGCAAGAAATAAGTGTTCCGCTTACCTGAATTCCACAACTTCCTAAAAGAAAACCGATCTGCTGAGAACCCGCGTCACGACGGGTCAGAGGTACTTCAATGGGCACTGGCACGATACCAGCCTGAAGACAGCCGTAAAAGGCGCACATGAAGCTGATCGGATCGTTGTTTGGATAAACCAGAGCGATTCTGTCGCCAGGTTTCAGGCAGCAATCCCCGCTGCGACTTAGAGCCTTATTCAGAAGAGTATAGGCAATCTTGTGAGAGCGACTGAGCAGTTTCCCATACGTGAGCGTTACGCAAAGCTTGCCGTTAGGATCCAGGACAGTAGCCACAGGTGCTTTGTACGTCGCCGAGCCATACCTGAATGTAAAAAATTAATTCTTATGTAGACCGAGTTGAGAAGAGACGAATCTCGCAGTTTTGAATGGTTTGCAACAATCCAGAAAACGCAACATCCTTGGCTCATCAATTTCAACTAACCTTTGAATGGCGGCCTCGAGAGATCGTGGCAAACCCGATGGCACCGATAGTACCTCGCCTACCGCCGACGTCATGGAACCACCTTCAGGTTTGGGCGCATTTGGATCCTTCGGATTCGCCGCGATCTCCAGCTCGATGTCGTCGTCCTCGTAAAATTCTGGTAGCGGCCGACGTTTCGGTCGTTTCAGCGTATTTAATAGTTGTTGGATCTTTGCGGAGACCTTCCAGCGACCAGTGGTGCCAGTACTATTCTGATCTTCGACTACGTGCGCATAACGGTTCACTCGGTCAGCACCGGGCCGCCGCGTCGCCGATTGCTGTTGCCCGACTGGGGTACTACTCGTTACATGGGTAACATCCGGTGGTTGGATATTGCAATAGGCATGCGGTGTATACTCGGCGATATCGGTGATGTCCGCGCCAGGCGGCCTCCTGGCCGGCGGTCTGGGCGGCGGTGGAGTATCACGAGCGGAACCGGTACTGCTGGTATCCGAAAGACCGGTGCCTATCAAGGTCGACAATTACTTATTGTTTTATTGCATACAATTATCGGAGTTTATTTCGTGCGCGATCATCATGTCATGCGCACGCGGCTTTCTTCACATTTCAGCGCGCGGTTCAATCACTTTTTCCACTTGTACGCATGGAGGAAAAATAATGCGTATTGATTATTGGCGTGTCGTCCGGCGGAAACAGTCAAGGACGCGTGATGCCAGCATTTAGCGGAGTCACATGGCGCTTGAACCGTACACGACGCATTTCCTTACATTTTTTTTTCTTTTCTTTCGACATATGCGGGTGTAGCAGAACAGATGGACAACAAAATTACATTCGCTGTATGATGCGATATGTCAATTATCCATTTTGTTTTATTTATTGATCTTATTCACAAATATTTATATAAAAATTCCCGATTTATTTATATTCATTTCATATATAAATTGAAATTCCAGGACAAAAACAGATGTATACGTAACAGAAACATTGCATCTCTTCTATTATTTCTTCTCTTCATTATACAATATTTAACAAAAGTCTAACCACATCCCGTGTTTTCATTTAAATTTTTAAGAATTCTTTCTCGATATCTTAAGTCTTGATTCTGCCATTTTCCATAGCAAAAAATCCTTTGACCACAAAATATACACTTAATTCTGCTAACAATTCATAATTTTTCTTCATCAAGATTGAACAGTAGTCAACTTTTAACCCAAAATACTTTAGAAACATAAAATATCATTACAAAAGAATTTAATGAATCTCCGCTGAACGAAAACAATACAGTTTTGTGTTATAGTATTTTACGCCCAGAAGATAATCTTATAGAGAACACACTGAAAATATATGACGCGAAAAGAATGACCTTAAACGAAACGTTATAAAACTGATAAGGTCTGAGGCTGAGGAATTCCAATCTTTTTGCTACTTGCATACTTCACTTTCTGATGCAATCCATATATTTCCATGTTTGTAAAAATAATTTAACAAAATAGCGATTTATTCCTTCCTGGTGTAACGCCGCTTTTAAGGGGTGTGCTCAGACTTTTGTCAAATAGCGTATGTGAGATAATGATAATTTTACCAGTTGGGCCACCCGCGCCCGGACTCTCTTCAGTAACGACGCTATCCTCGTCGCTGCTGGATTCGCCGCTATCACGTCTTTCCCGATCGGGGCTTCTAGCCATCACGGAGGTTCTCTTAGACGGCATTGGCAAGGATGGCTTCGGTCGCCCCTGCATTGCCGCCAAGGCTTGCTGAACCGCCTCCTGGCGCACCTCTAAACACGTAAGAATTGATTACTCAAATGAACAACAAGGACGGATGACACGTGCAGACACTCGATGGTTTACTTCCGCATCGTCATCCGTTCATCATCTCCCGGCACTATTTATACGTATATAATCATGCGTATTGCATCGTATATTTTTTTATCTCGCTGACGCTCTAACGTAATACTTTCGAGATTGCGTGTGCGTGTTGTGTGTATGTATATGTATGGAAGGGATTTACGGGATAAGACGCTTAGCTTCGGAAAGATTGAACAGTTAAATTAAAGTTATTGAGTAGACCCCGTAGAGCAATACGACACTATAACACAATGTAATTTTTTTAGCGATACAAACACGTTAAAAAAAATAAATCTCTTTCGCATGCTGTCACTTGCAATATGTGTGCAGACTCTATTTGTTCCATCTTCATTCCATTTCGAGCATATTGACACAAAGAGCACTATAATTGCCTTTATCCGCAACGATTGATTTAGGTGGAAAGATACAATGTGTGTTGCAAAAAACATAAAGATCTGATTGTAAACAAGACTCGTTTAGATCGCAGATACCACAACCAATTTGGATATTTTTTAAACGGACAACAACACTGTGCAAAACTTTTTTTGCAAAATGACGAATACGTAATACTATTTTTACAACCAAATACAAATATTTAAAAAAATGTTTTAGCTTGAATTTGAAGTAAAAACAGTTGATATTTCTGAGTGAACGTGAACAGATTCTTAAGCAACTTGGATTCCTCGCATTCACAGTCTTTTTTACGCGAAGACTCGCGATTAAAATGGAATTACGTTTTCCGGTTGCGATAGATGCATCCAGTGCGGCCGATGCCGATGCGCACGTAAACTGTAATATAATGCAGGTAACATTCGGTCACTGAGTCGGTTGCCATATATTTCCGGGTGAGGCATACCCATATCATTATTACGACATCATGCAATACCGGGACGTGGCTCGTTACAAGTTGTTGTACTCGCATCATGTACGCCGACGCATACAGGGTGTCCCACACATACTTAGTTTCTTAGTATTTATCGTTAGTCATATAATTAATTTCGGCAAGATTTTCATATTGTTATTGTTAATTGTGCAAAATCTCAATGTAAAGATATTAGGAAACGTAAGTTAAAATTGATATTTATATTGTTAAGAAAATAAAAACTTCAACAATCACTACCTACGAGTCTTTTTTGAAATTTTATTTCTATGCAGATGACACTTCCCGTATGTTTTCTTGGGACGCCTTGTATACGACTCTATCGACGCGAGTTCCTGGATCGGCTTATCTTCTACGAGATACACTCCGTCGACATCGACTGGTAACGGTGCACCAGGTGGAAGATTACCTGCACTTTGCGTTAAGATAAATGAACCTTTCTATCAGCGCTTCCAAACGAAACGAGTTTTTCTCCTGGTCATGTGAAATGACATTTTATTCGGGATGGAAGCGCAGGAGAGAAATACGGAGCAAGATATCAAGCTTTGTAAATTTTATTTAAAGAACTAGAGTAAAGGACTAAAAAAAATCGTATCAAATTGTACAAAAATAAAAAAATGCTCACGTTATAACACATAGCATACAGGTTCTTTGTTCAATATCATCAGGCATAAAAAGGTCACTAAAAGGATCGCGGTTTTTCATGCAACATTGTTAAACAAATTTTTACAGATATTTTTCTCTCTAGTCTCCTTATTATTCTCCTTAGAACTCGATTGCTAATTTATGTTGACAATACACAGCGTCACACTTGGCAAAACTGTGAACTACAAGGCATGAAAAATAACCTCATTCGTTTTCAATTCGACATATATAGGTTATTTATTGATTATTAAAACAAAACGAGTTTTCGGTATATTTCACAAGTCTATTCTATCGACTACAAACGCTATTTTAGTAAAAAACATATTTATTTTAATCTACGTTGCAAGAATTTTCACGATATATTTTCTCGCTTCTGACATCATCAATCCAAGATGGCTGCAGTGAACAAACAGGAGTTTCATTCACGAGAAAGGTATTTGTTGTCGAACCATTGAAATAATTGGAATGATTTTCCGACAGTATGATAGGAAAGGATCTAAATTAGCAATGTACCCACTGTTACTACCCTGCATATCTAGTGGCGGAGGTGTACTCACCAGAGTGGTAACGGCTCTCATTGCGTGTGAGTCTGCGATTACCGCGTCTAGCTGCTGCTGCCGCTGCCGCTGCCGCCGCTGCAGCAGCCGAATTCGAGTTTCCGGTGTTTCCTGTGGAGCCGCCAGAACCCGGGGGACTGGCGATTCCTCCGGGTGCTAGTCGACCGCCTGCATGCAACACAACAACAACAACGGCACATAGACAAAAAGGGGACGCTACGAGAGGTTAGGTTAGCTTGGTTTGGCTTGGCATGGCTCGGCTCGGCGCGAGTTGTCGTCGTTCACCTTCCCTCGGTCGCGTCGCACCCGAATAAACGTGCACTCGAACATCGGAAACCCTTGGAGTTAGTACGTTCTCTAACTACTTTGTTGTTATTAATCGCACAAGTCAGTCTCAGCGAGTTTCTAGAACCAGCGAAAAGCGTTGAAAGAGACGAATCCAACTATTTTACGTTAACTATTCTAGGAATCAAGACTTTACGGATCCGTTCTTGAGGTCGAAGCTAAGGATCGAAGATCCTTGGGACTTGGGTGGCTCTAGGGGATAGGTTCCAAGCGGTTAAGTACTGTCCTTGCGAAGGCCCGTCAGATTCTCCATGATTTACATGCTATAGGTAGAGCGTATTTATCCGGATACGAAGGGTAATCGTCTAATTGCATTGACGGCTGGTCATTCCACCATCGGATGCTGCGTATCGTGAATGTGACTCGTATTGATCGTCTGTGGCTCGAAAGAGGAGATCGGAGGAGAAGAAGGGTCGGTGGCGTGATTCAGTTGAAATAATCGCCGGATAATTTTAAAAGAGCCGAACGGATCATCCTATTGTGTAAATTTACCACGCACTACATATTGAACGGTGATATCAGACTCGGTCGGGCCGCGTCTCTCACATAGAAAAAAAAAAATAAAAAAAAAAGGATGTTTCCGAAAGTCAAGAATGCCTGACTCCACGATTAACATTGAGTTTCTCGTGCCGCGAGGTACCTGTCGTAAAATGTACAATGTAGATCCATAGTACGTAATCTCAATGATGCATACGCGAGGAATCTCTATCGATGAAAACGCGTGAAAAAATAGAAATGTTGCACGCTCGCGGATAACACGACGCAGTCGGTTGAATAGTGAGAATGCCGATGGATGGCAGGTCGGCCGGCTGGCTGCAATCTTGAGTCACCCGAAGGTGGAACAACCGGTCTCGGCTACCGCCTGGCTATGTCAAATTACAAAGGTATCTAAAGGTGCAAAAGCGTCTCGAGGCAACACACGCGAGAGACAGGGAGTAAGCAGGCAAGCTGTACGAGGAGAGATAAGTACAAGCGCGGCACGACGAACAAAACTCGTTTGCTTTTAACAATTTTCCATGGTGCGCAGAAAGTGGGAGTGTAACCATTACGAAGGGACTCACATCTACTTTTATAAAAATTTGGATGCGGAAACGGAAACACAGATGAAAAAAAAAAAAAAAAAAAAAACGGCACGATGAGACTGAGGTGAGGAACGTTCATTGAGAACGATTTCGACAGGGGGAGGAAACTCGCATCAATCTTGTAGCTAAAATTGTGTTATTTGTGTCATATGTGTGTACACGTGTGTATGCGTGCATACAGAGATGAAAGTACGAAAACGCATAGTGATTAAAGAATTCTTTGCAAATTACCGAATTCTATGTTCTAATCTAATCGGAGAAAAAGCTCTCTACGAGAAAATTTTCTACGATTTATCGAAAAGGCAAAAAGCTAAAAGCTGAAAATCAATAGCGTTTGCGCGCCGCGACTCAGAGATATGTTCGTTCGTGAGGCTACGTAGTGCGTGGCGCTACCTGAGTGATAGCGCTTCTCGTTGTGCGTGACGCGCCGTTGCGTGCGTCGTGCACGTGGCTGCGGTCGGCCACCGCCACCTTCTCCGCTTCCGTAACCCGTTCTCTCCAGCCCTCTACCAACGACGCCCCCGCCGCCGCCGTCGCCGCCATCACCTCCACCACCAATACCACCATTTCCAGCCCCTACGATCCACACAAGCGCATATGCACACTGTGTTTTGATTCTTAAATACCCCTACTTCTATTTTATCTCGGCTTGTTACTTAAAATTGATCACTTTGCGTCCTGATAGAGCATTTGATAGAATGACAAATATGTTTATCGGTACCGTGACAAAAGTGATACGGTTTTAAACAATATTTAGACTGCGTTTACGCACTCAACTTCCTCTCGCGATGCATCATTTGGTGGTGCAATGCTGTCGTAATGAGAAATTCACCTTATCCTAATAATTAATCCTAGAGACTACGTTTTGCCTGAATCGTGCTACGAGGGGTTTATATAATATGTAAAAGAAACTTGCCGTTATTCGACTTAACTATACCAGCTAGAAAACTGTCGCTCGCTAGTTCGACTCGCGTCCACGACAATGGCAGATGCACGTAGCATATAACGAGCGGATAACGCGGAAGCGCTTCTTCCGTGTGCAGGTACAGTTAAACTGCAAGCCGATTGCAGCGGTTCTACCGATCGCAGCTGCGGGCGCAAAGGCGCGTCCGTCTAATACTATACGGGGTGGCTCCATGGAAATGTACGAGATTCTCAAATGTTACATGCCATCTATCATCAGTTCCAACTCAAGATTTGACCTTAACGTACGGAGGTTCCAGAACGATAAGCAACGATAGCAAAATTTATATTGAGATTTGTATATTTAAAGAATTACTGCATTTTGGAAGCTTTATAAATTCGAAAATTTCTTTTTCACTTTCCAATTTAATGCCAATTTTATCTCTTCACTCGATTTTTCGACGATTCGACTCTTATACTTACTTCCCCTAACCTGTCAGTCCACGCATTTTATTCTCTATAAGTGAACTGTCACACACGAATTTTCATAACAAATTACAATATTTTATTCTGTGTCTGCACATATCTCTTATGTTGCGTTTCCATACTGAATTATCACATTCTACTTAATCTATTATTGTATCTTATCTTGTCATACCCTTCTTTATTTCTGGAAAGCTTTATAGCAGCAATTTTGTTAGTACATATCCTTTACAACTCTGATTTTATCTTGTCTTTCAGTTATACTTATCTTTGATACGTGTAACTGACACAAAAAAGAGATTTCCTTCCATTTTGTAAGTTGTTATCTCTAAAAGCCATGAAAAAATAAGAAAGTTTTGAATGCGCTTGGCTAAAATAATTCTTTAACTGTAATATTCACAAAAAAAATAACATTTTCTTCAAATTAATTTTTTTAAATAATGTTCTACTTAACATTATTGTTCTTAACATTATGTTCTACTTAACATTAAGACAAAAAAGAAACATTAATTTAATGTTCAAAAAGAAAGTTCGGAAGAAATAAACACAAATTAAAGTTAATATTTGATATAACTTCCTTTTGCTTTGATTATTGCTTGGAATCGTCTTGGCATATGCTCTATGAAATTTTGGAGATTTTGTCGTCGTCTAATTCCTAATTAAGTTTTTCTAAACGCCGCGAAATAATTTTCCTTGTTCGTTACTTTAATTTTATCGACCTTCTCATCAAAAATCGACCATAGATTTTCTATTAGATTAAAATCGGATGATTGTGAAGATCAATCAAGAAGTTTTATTTGAAGAACATCTGAGTAACGCTGCTTCGAGTCGTTGTTCTGTTAGAAAATGAAACTATCTTCCAACCCGACTCGCAATAATATCTCTAAATTTTTACAGAAGCTATCGATATACATATCAGTCAATCTTCTCATTTTGACTAATGAATCATCTTCTCATTTTGACTAATGAAAAATAAATAAATAAAATATTTTTCGGTTTGTTACAGTCCAATAACACTTTAATGAAATATCTTTTTCTATTAGATCTTCGTTTTCTACAATTAGTTTAATCTTCTTCACTTTTTTATTTGATAAAAAAAATCTCTTATTCAGATGGAAAAGTATTGATTCATTCTTGTCATGTAGATGATCACGCTTTTAAAAAAATGATCGAGAATTAAAATAATTTAAGCTAGTAGAAATATTTAATATCACACTTGTTCTAAATTATAAAAAAATGAGAAATATCTGACCGTGAAAGAGTTAAATCGACAGGCAACGGGGCGCATCGACGAGAGATGCGTCCGCGGAATGCAACCTGCGCGGATCAGCAAATGACGCATGGTAACGTCCGGACAGTTCCGTCTCCGGTAATTTGCGACGATAAGACCAAGTCTTGCGTTCGTAATCGTGACAGTTGCATGGTAACAGTTGGCAACTCGGAAACGATTCGCGTTACACTTTGCGCCTGCGCGAAGCGACGCGGAAACGCACTCGTCGACGTTGTAATTCGTTCTCATATGATTTTCCTAAAGCTCAAAATAATCTCATTTCCAAAAAAGTGGCGAGTGTAAAATCTCATAAAATAGACAGAAGTAAAATCGCGCGCGTCCTTCTTGTTTCATCGCAATTTTCTCTCGATTTTCTTCCGAGCTGCGTCCCGCGTCTCGCGTGGCGCAAGACCGGCAGCAGTTGCAAGACTTGCAAGGTGCCGAGTGTTAAAGTGACGCGTGCCACGGAGGATTGCGTCTCTCGTCTCTTCCTTTTACACAGATTGCATTTGCCATTGTGCGCACAATGAGGCGCGTGTCGCTTGAGAATCGGAACGCGATTGATATTGCGAGCTTGTTGCGTCCCGGATGGCGTAACATTGCACACACCAAGATGCGACGAGAGATAAGACTCGAGAGTTAGAAACTGCCGGTCGCGTTTTTTCGCGTTTGAAAAAGTATCGTCTAATTACTGAAAAAAATTTACATTTTTTTTTTCGTAGATTAAGTGATATAATGAGATTAATTAATGCAAGCTTCACCTGGAAATTAAAAACAAATTTTACTTCCGTCGAAATGCGGAGTCTTATCTAATTGTAAGAGTCTCGCGTCGAAACATGTTAGTGTATGATCGACGTACGGACTCTATGCGGGCTCGATCGAATATGTAGTTAAACATGTAGAGCGATAATATTTTCACATCGCTGACTTCTCATCCGCTCTGTACCGTATATCGCGAATAATGCACGATGATATCTCCCGCTGCCTCTACTTGCGGGAGTCTTAATGAATTCTAGAAAAGCGAAACACTCACCTATCTGCTTCGAGGCGTATTGCTGAAGTAGACGCGTCCGTTTCTTTTCATAACCTTTCTGCGTAATATCCCCTGCAACAGCGGAAAACGGCTCGATTAATAATCCAATCCAGAAAATAATTTAAACAGTTTAATATTATGTCTCAGGTCGTAATATGGAGAATAAGCGTTAAAATCGTTGTTATAATGTCAAGTTTATCGAAATTGCTCTCGAGAAACATGCGTATGTTTTCTTCTGTCATGTTGTTTCCGTTATTACATCCGTTATATTCACGGTTCAATAACAAGTAATTTAAATAAAGATATTTAAAAATGGTATTTACTTAGATTAGGAATAAACAAATAAAACCTGAAGAGGGAACAGCAAATGAAGCAGTAGTAGATACATGTTTATAAAAATCTGTTTATATCGCTGAGAATAAGTCGCACTATTAAGGATTCTCGCGGGGATCGAACGAACGTTTTCAAGATTGAATTTTAGATCGATGCACGCTCGGCTGCCGGTGACTGGCGGCTGGCGGCTGGCGGCCGGCGCTGATGCAGCTCGCCCATGTGCCGAGTACGATGTAAAACTGGTTAGCGTACTCGCCTTTCGTCACGCCTCGTAACTCGAGAAAACGCCGAAGAATCGATCCTAACGGCCGAGACATGATTTTTCCACGTTCGCGAAACGAAACCGGGCCATCGCGATTATGCTAATCGACGTATTCGAGTGATTCTTGACGTCGTCGATGCAGCAAGCTTGCTCGTATGCGTCTATATTTCAACAATTTCTTGGGAAAAGCGGCATGATATATGAGCCTGTATGTGGGGAAAATCTCACTCACAGAACAGGGTTACGTGTATGCGCGCTTTATATATATTTTATACTTGAATTTTATGTACTCGATAGATAAACTGAGGACAGATAAATTCGTAACAAACAGATAACAAAGTGTACAATTAAACAGACAATTTATTTTACATTTCTTTACTTTAAGATTTGAATGTTAGAAGAAGTCGTAAGGAATTTCCATTTGCGTCATAAGTCGTTCACAGCCTTCAAAGTAACGAAAACCATGATAAGTGCCACATTAAATTGTGATCGCGATACGTGTGCAGACTCGCGATCGAGCAAGAAGCTCGTCGAAACCGATCGCGGGAAATATGTTGCGCAATTAACGCCGTCGGACACCGATGGAGGTAATGGTCGAGCAAAGGCTAAATAGATTCAACACGGTCGTAATCGTGCAATTCAATTGCGTCGCCTGTTATTCAATATGTATCGAGTATAATCTGCGGATCCAAGATTATACGTAGATTGTTAAGTCGTATGGCAAGCCGTTTATGCGCGTTTCTCGAATGATTGTTACATCATGAGTGTTTTTTTTTCTTTAGTCTCAATTAATCTGTGTTTGTACTAACAAATTGTTATCCTATTAGAAAAAAAATTATTTTGCTTTTATTCCCGCTACTGCTCGTAGTTTCCTCTACGATCTATAGAATTATAATTCGAATCTTACTAGGATGTTTCCTCAAGGATGAGCACTTGCGCACGAGGAATACCGGCTGACCGGACGCTCTTCTCAATTGCGATTTTCGGCGTAAAGGTCTCCTCTTAAGTCCCGACTTTTGCCTTTTTAAACACTGTTGTCGTTGCTGCGGAAAGTTTTTCCTGCGGTCATTGAAGCGATCGACATCATCGTCCTCACTGTCGGTTGACGAGAGATATCTGTAGCTCGTGTTAGAGCTTTCGTTTCTCGACTTTTCCTTAACAACGTCCTTGGCTAGAAACGTGAGAAATTGACTACTGGCAAAATAATTTCCGGAAATGATCGTTCTCGTCGGCGCCACGGTTGATATCATTGTCGTTGCTGTTGTCGCTGTTGTCGTCGTCGTCGCTGAAAGTTTCCAAGTGGTTCCGCGCAACAGAAGTCCGTTGGTTCTTAGCTCCTCGGAGAACAGCTTGTCCTCGTTGAAGTCGCTGATTTTTGGAGCCGGACAAACCGACGACGAGGATGACGTCGCCGAGAAAGAGCCTAAGGACGATGAAACAATCGAGTTCAAGGCGTCGTCTTCCCGACGCTCATTGAAATCACCTGACAACAGCAGCTTCTGGTCGTCAAACTGATCGTCTGACACATTTGACGACCAGTCATTGATCCTTTCCAGAATTGGACCCTCGTCATCGGGGAAGTATCTTATCTCCCGCCAAACTCGTCGTTGACGTCTCGAGCGACGTCTCTCAGGTGGGACGAACCATACCGGACTGCTGGTGCGAACAGCAGGTTGCTGACTCTTCTTGCTGGCGCGTTGAGAGGTCCTCTTGCCACTTCGGCGACGAGAATTGGAATGTCTAGATGCGCTTGTTCGTTTGAAGTAGCCTTCAGTGCTCACGCTTGGCGATGGCTTTGGTGTCTTCCGACGAAAGAGACCATTTCGCGTCACCCTAAAGCCAAGCAGTGTTGATTGCAATCGAAAGCTCCTTCAACAGCACGATAGTCGACTCAATCGATCAGTGAAATTTACTGTGAAAATACGAGTGATGTCTAGACATTTGTCTTGCCACAAACATGTTCAACCAAAGAAAAATCTCATCATTGATATAATCTCAATATTGATTATAATTATTTTATCTCCTTTCATTTTAGTTTAAATTAAATAGCGTTTAAATCAAATGCAGATTACATTCGTATTTTCTTTAGCTGTTTAAAATAATTAAAGATCAAAACATGTCAAATTTCGAGTATCGTAATTAATTACTTAACTGCAAAAGATTTATGAATAAAAAAACCAAAGATTTTAACAGAAGCGAATCGAAGGAAGACATTTTATCGTTTCTTCATTTTCACAGATCGATCGTTAACGGACGAGCTAATCACCCTGGTCTGAAATCAGCGAATCTAGCAATCTTAAGAGAGAAGCCGAAGGACGACGATGACGATGAAGTTTCCTTGCTGATAGGCTTCTCTGGTGCCGAAACCGTTCTCGCGACAGTCGGCTGCGGTTTCTTCTCCTTTAAAGCGCTGTCCAGAGAATGATGAACTGAAGAATTGGAGACAGAGGAATACGAAGAAGTTGATATTGGGACCGAGACCGGAACCGGCACCGCATCTCTCCATATCCTGCCGAGACTAATGCTTACACTGAGTGATCCTTCTATAGAGGATTCTTGAGTCCAAAGAGTGTCGTGCCCGTTTGTCGTCTCGTCTCGACTTAGCTCCGCAACGATCCCAAAGGATTTAGATTTGGGTGTTAAAATGGGCGAGGCATCGAGCTCGAGAATTTTCAGATCCTCGACAACTGAATCCGTATCAGTATGCTTGGCATGTTTTGTAGTCTTGGTTTTAGGATACTGAAGGGACTCGAGATGATCCTCATGAAGCTTCTCCCGGGAAGAAGAGCTGACTCCTTGAAGCCACTCGTCATAGGTAATGGAATCGCGATTGAGAGAATGCTCTTGATCCTTTTTATATTCCTGCTCCTTAATTTGTTGTTGAGAAACAATTTTATCGTTCGTCGCTGGTTGCGGGGACGAATTAACGACCGGCTCCAAATTCTTCTGGAGACGATTCCGTCGTTTACCCCGATCTAGATAACTTTTCCTAATAGAAATCCTCTTGAAGGACTCGCTGCGCTTGAAGGAGGGCTCGTTGCGGTCCTTCTTGCGGCTCACGAGCCTTCTCAGATTCTCGAAGGTAAGGGGCCTCATGAGGCAGCGCGACCAACCTCGACTCGCGGAAGTAAAATCGCTACAGATTTATACTATCTCTAAGTGGTATCGGATACATTTGTAGGGCAAAGATTAATGGAGGATACATTCGCGAATTACAAAAGTCTACATAAGAGATATAAAAGACCTGTGAATTCAAAAGTATTTTGCATTTACGATCGAGAATGTACGAGAAGAAGTTTGCCAAATCAATAAAAATCTTGGTAATCTTGGTTTTACGAAAGATAGTATTTGTGGAAACAAAAGTGAAATTTCTTTTTTCTTCTTCGTTGCTTCCTTTCTCTGCTTCTCCTTCTCAATCTCTACTCTTTGTTTCTCTTTTCTTCTTGCCCTCCTTGCCCTTTTGCTATCCGTATCCTCCTCTTCGTCCTTCCTATGCCTTTCTCTCTTTCGTCCCTCTTCTCTGTTGTGCTAAGGTCTGCTAAGGTGCAACGCCGAGGTCTTCCAGTCGTGGATGATCAGCGTGGCTTTCCTTTTTCGACGCCGTGCTGCTGCGCCGCCACCACCGCCACTCTTCCCTCTTCCTCATTGCCCTCTTCTTCCCTTTTCTTCCGTGCCTTCGGTTCGACCGGAATGATCATTCTATACGAAAAGATTCAGCACGAATCGCACGAGCGTCTTTAAAGTCAACGTACTCGGTATCGAGAAAGTGATTTAGTCTCACAGTCTCACAAGTAAGGCTTGTTTGACGATCACTATTTTTACTTATTATTATACAATATATATATTATTGCTATTGAATTTAAATGATTTTCTTGAGCTGATGACTACTGCAAATTATTAAGGTGATATTCCATATATTTTTGTAATTAACATATCTATCTACATTTGCATTCCAATTTAACATCATTGAGGATCGTTTATTGGCAAATTGCTCAAACTGCGTTTTTCTTTTAGATCACGCTATTACTTTGTCGTTAATCAATTTTTATTTGGTTTTCTTCGAATATCTCGCTCACTGATTTAACTGCCACGAAAGCACCTTGAAACTTCGTCAGATACTTTCTCCGCCCTCGGACGATTACAACGTTTGTCTCACCCCTTTCCTCTCCTCATCTGCCGTTCTCCGCGCGATCTCTCGGTAATCCGAGTACGATTCTCTATGATCCTCTAATCCATATTTCGTGTATATAAGGAAGCTTTTATTAAATTAAATTTAATTTTCTGCTTAGTCAAAGATGTATTAAAACCAAGACTTGATCACATCCAAAAGAAGAATTAAATCTACATTTGGCGATGCGCACTATGAACGTATTATACTCTTTTTCACTGCTCAATTGTATAATTCGTTTACACACTTGTAATTTGTTTACACACTTAACACCATCAGACTTCCATAAAATTCTGACAAACATTCACCGAAATTAACACTTGGCAGGAGTGAAACATTCTGTTCAGACACTCACAAATCTCTGGCGGTCGTTAAAAATCACTATCCTTATTGCTATGGACTCACTCGCGAACACATGCACCTTCTCTACTCGCTTTCAATCGGCGAGCGAAAACCTCTTACTTGTGCCGCGAGCACGCGAGACAACTTATCCGCGCGTAAACTAACTCGATGTGTTGCATCCACGCGATCGCGCTTACGATGAAATGTAACTCTTTCCTCGAAGAAGAGAGAAGAAGACTTGAAAGGAAAGGACTCAGGCTTCGGGATCGCGTGGCGTACGACGGCGGTTCGACGCGCGTCCGCGCGTTCGAATTCGCGCGACGTCCGCTTCGTCTCGCCGTCGAGGCGCGTACTCCAAGTCGCGTCGAATCACTGGCATTTTGCGCACTCTCCGCGACTTACGGCGATTCTCTTGCGCGCGGGGAGAGCTCAGAGGGAAAGAGAGAGAGAGAGAGAGATAGATAGATAGAAACCTAGCAGGGTGGGAAGCCGGCTCGCGCGTGTAAAAGTCGCCAGACGGAAGAGTAGGTGAGAGGATTGAACGCGCGGAGGAACGAAGCGAACGAAGAAGTGAGAGGGAGCGTAGTGTATGGGAGTGATGGTGGCATGCCGTCCGTCCACTCTCGCCTGCCCTCTTCGCTCGCGCAGCATCCCACTCTCCCTCGCTCCATCTCGCTCGGTATCCTTCGCCGAGTTGGCACGGTCCGCGGCCTCTCGCTCGCGCACTGCCCGAGCTCCACTCGAGACTCTCGACTCTCCATCTCCGTTCCCTGCCTTCTTCCACGAGATTCTTAAGGTGGGATTATGAGGGTCGACCGCTCGGAGTTTCGGCTCCTCGGGCGCGCGGGATTGTTACAGTCCGCGGTGTTAAAAGCTGCGCGATACGGCGCGAGCTCTAATAATTATCGTTAAATTATAATTCCTTTCCCTATTTCACTTGCCAAGCCCTTGATTCCATGAATCTTTGCTTCCGTCGTGTCTCACTTTCATGGTTCCGTACAAAGAGACTGTTTCGTTGCACATTTCGTAACCACCTGACGCGTTTCGCGGATCCTGATCGCAAAAAATGCCTGGAGTCTCGAGTCAATGAATTAACGAATTAAAAAGCGTTGTTTGATACTATTTTACTCGAAGAAAAAGCTTCGATTTATTTCAATCGACTGCTCTTCGATCCTCAAGTATCAACGTACGCTGGCAATGGTGGCTCTTTTTACGAATAAGATTCGAGATACGCCTACGCCCAATCGTCTTGTCAAGTCAAATGCTTCGACTTCGCTTGCGATTATGAACGAGTGGGCGGAACGGAATGGTTGCACGGCAATACTTTTCAAACTTTCTCATCTTATCTATCCTCCAGAACCATAGATTTTACAGTTTACAGTAAAATATATGTATTACGGAAAGAATGTGATTAATTATATATTTTATAATAAATTAATCAAGCGGTAATATTGTGATTAAACCTATTATTAAAATTAAGATTGTAAGTATGTGACGCTCTAGCTAATAATAATAAAGTTAGTCAGCATTTGCATATTAATTAAGAAAAACCTGAGTAACATTCAAAGTTGGTACCGACATTTATTTTGGATTTTATTGATATGTGAATATGTATGTGATATAAAAATTAAAGACTGTCCTGTACTTTGAATCACATTTGATATCACGCGAATATCTGTGCTTATATACCAGCCTATATATCTTCGCTTACATAATTAAAGAATTTATGAAATATTTCTCTATCGATATAATATAATTCTCTATCGACATAATACGTCTCTCTCGAGACGATCAGAATTCTAAGCACGACGAATAATGCTCCGTGGAAAACGATAATCTCACGTACCGAGGACATTCGATATCACCGATCCTGGGTGCCGTATGGCAGCGTGGATTATTAAACCATATATAGGTATATTGTCAGAATGGTGCGGAGGAGGGACACTATAATGGCCGATAAGCGCGAGGAATGTCTACGGGGTACACTGGCTCTCAAGGCGACTCGAGGACGTTTACCCACGAAACCGGCGACCTTGATCTTACAAACGATCCACGAAGGAGCGCCCGGTGATGCTGCGGCTGCACCTGCGTCGCGTGCGCGACAAAATCGCGGCTAATCAGCCCCGTTCTCCTCCCATTATCTACTCTTCATCGGGGGAACAAAATGTTCGGCAAAAAGGATCGGCAAAGATTAATCGAGTGTCTGTTACGATTTCGCTTGATTCGCTCGTTTTCATTGCGCACATCCCAAAGTCTCATGCTGATTTTCAGAATAAAATTGACTTTAGATAGTAATAAGATAGAAAAAAACGTTAAGATTTATAAACGTTTACAATTACTATTATGAGATCATAAATGTCAAGTCGCGATAAAGCGGTGCGAGAAAAGGAAGATGCGAGGAACAGAGAAACAAAGAACAATAAAAATACAAGAACTTAATTGTATATATGTAGAAGAATTATAAGCAAGAAACGTTTTCTCTCGATTTCAATAGATAAGTTTGTACAAAATTAACGATAATCTTTAAGATCAAGTAACATTGCGATGCGCAAAATAGCAATGATCGCCGAGATAAATACGTTTCTAATTGGCCTAATTACACGGCAATTATGAGATTGGGTTAGGTTAAGATCGCTTTCTATTATTTTACTAGGTGAATTCTCCGCTCGTGCTTCTGCATCGAAAACTAATGACTTAATAACAGGTCGCGCGATAAATGTCTAGTTAAAGAAATATTATGACAAAAGCAACGCTTCTTAAATTGCCAAGTATGACTTACAAGGGACATGTCACAACCGTCCGGAACTGATTTGATTCTCCCTGAAATACATTGTTAAACACAAAAACTAAGAGACCCATATTTTTTTATATGTGCGCAATCTCATGTGTAAGGGTTGAAACACCCTTTTGGAAAAAAAAAAAAAAAAAACGATCTTTCTCTTTCGGAACGAATATCATCGAAAGTATAACAGATAGAAAAAAATGTTTTAAACAAAAGTTAAATGGTTTGAAGAGTACTTTATAATAGTTATTTCAGAAAATTAAAAAAAATTAAGTGGTAAAAGGAATATTAAAAAAATTTTTTTTATTTTCTGAAATAATTATTATAAAGTACTCTTCAAACCATTTAATTTTTATTTAAAACATTTTTTCTAACTGTTATACTTTTGACGATATTCGGCCCGAAAAAAAGATCGTTGGGTCTTAGTTTTGTGTGTTTAACAACATATTTCAAATCGGTTTCGGACAGTTGTGACATGGACCCTTGTTAGTTCCTAGTTTATCAATGTTTGCTAGAGAACCTGAAAAGGGATATTTATTTTTAGAAATACATCTCAATAATAAAAAAAAATATTCGTCAAAAAGTAGAGAGAACAAAATAATCATTTGTTGACAAGTACGAGCAAGAGTCTGATCTAATTATTTAATATTAAAATAAATGTCACATGATGTTTATTTTAAGTTAAACTGAGAGAGATTTAATCCAGAAGTGTTTAGTCGTTTTAATATCGTTTTTATCTATTATATAAAATTTATATAAAATAACAAATCAAATTATCTGTAAGAGAGCCCACCTTGCGCTTTCATCTTATTTTAAATATTAAAAATACAAGGTATGCATTCTTATATTTCTTTTCATTTATTTGTCGTAGCGTCTCACGTCTGCACAATGTATCAATGCATATCATTTGTGGGTTATGCTTTCGAAACGATTTTCTTGGTCACTTCTTAGTAAGTCATTTTCTTGGTAAAAACATAAAGACCTAGATTCCACGATACTTTTTACGATATTTGTCAATAAAAAGTCGTGATCTCAAAAGCTAATAAGTTATAATTTTTCTCTTTTATTATTATTATATCTGAAACATTGAAACATAATTAATTGTTTTTTCCTGTCAAAAAGTAAATCTCATCAATGATAAATATATAAAAACAAATGACATATTGGTAGAAGCACGCGTAAAAGTATCTTTTCACACTGACGCTCGACACTCATTTTCAGTGTCAAACGACGTCACATAATCAAAAATAAAGATACCGATGTCATTTTTGGTCACGTGACGTTTTTTGACGCTGAAAATGAACGTCAAGCGTTAGTGAAAAAGGTACCTTATTGCTACAATGAAGAGCATAGCGTAACGCGAGGTTGAGCTTTGCAACGAGCGCGCGATGGAGTCGTGCTGCGAATTTCTTCTTTATTAATGCGGATGCACGGACGCTGCGCTGACATAGACTTTTAAGTCTTATTTACAGCTGGACGACGTAAGCCGCTTACGTTACACTCGTGCCACGTGCTAGCTTGGTCAAGCAGTTGACCAAGAAATTGCGTTTTCCTCGTCCGTTCAACCATCGAGTCTTTGTCTTTGCCTTACAAGTGGCGTCGCTTTAGCTCAGGATGTCATGATGACCTTAATGATCAATTGACGTTTGTTTATAGGTATCGTAAGAAGAAACTTCAGATTCGAGGATCCGTCAACTATTGAGATTGCGTCTATCGATATAATTGCAGAATAAAAAATCTAAATTATAGAAAAATTTTCTCTCTACCCGAATTTCTCGACTCAAACATTTAATATTTTTCCAACTGTTATATGTTTCTATAAAAGTGAGTGAGAAGAGAGACAATATGTCTAATTGGTTAATTGTCAAGCCAGCACTCTGCTGATAATTTCAAGTTCGTACATATAATATACATCTAATCTAATTAATTTGCACGTAATAGTAACAGTAATTATAGTAGCTTATCACATTCTATTTATTATTGTATTATTTATTATATCTATTGTATCTTATCCTCTTATCTTCTCTTGTCATATTTTCTTTTTCTCGAAGACTTTATAACAGCAATTTTGTTGGGGTCTCTCCTTTTTGTTTGTACTACAAGTACATTGTTTTTATCATGTTTGTTGATTATATTTGTCTTTTATATATACATAGTATTACTAATAAAATAATTATTTACTATATTTTTATTTACTATAATAATAAAGAACTATTATTATTATTAATATATAATGAGATTTATGAGGTCATTACAGGACACACAAATTTTCTAATTCATGACCGGCTCTTCCTATTACGTCATCGAATTTACATGTGCAGACGACAAAATTTTCCGAGGGACACCTGCCATTTAGGGAGAAACGATTGGAGAAACCGGTCGCTTCCTCCTTACAACAGTCCTAACTACGAATGCAAATAACCGCATTCTCAAGTGAGTTACAGCTCGTTCACTGGAAGAAAAGCCTCGGACACCTGCAACGTCGGAGCTGCGTGGTAATTTTGTGGCATGGGTCAATACAATTGTTTTTCGTGACATGACGCGACGAAACGTTCCTAGCACTACGAGCTAACGTTTTCGGATAATTTAAAGCGCATGAAGAAACCGCATATAAATATATGACATATGACGTTTATCGAATAAAAATGCAAAATAATTCGCATTCGAAGAGCATACTTTGCGTCCCAGTATGAGTCCGAAAAATTTCCTTTCATTGGAATAAAAATTTTATCGAGTGTCAAAATGTAGCAGACAAAAATTTTGCTTTGTCATTCGGCTTTATATCCTCAGTATCCAAAAATGGATACCGAGTTTGATAATCTTAATCGTTGTAATTGAAAGAGCCAAGCCGTGATAATATATAAATACGTTGTCAATATATGCTACGAGACAATGCCCACAACTAAAGTACCGAATTAAAATCAGAACGCCGGCGAATGTGACGAAGGGACTTCTCAGTTAATTGAAAGGGATGGACGGCCATTGTGATTTTTAGAAATAAAAAACGTGAACGTGAATAAATGAGTACTCCGTTTCACACAACAGTTTATTATTATCAACGAATCGTTTGTCATAAGATAAATTAAAAAATTTTACTCCCTTCACCCTTCGTATCTCATTTTCGCCTTCTTCCGTTGTCCGCATTAGTTATTTAATAAATTTAAATAAAACTTTTCAGTTATTCGATTTAATAAGAACGATCCTGTCGACGAATTGCCGAGTTATATTCCTGTACAAAACCGATAAGGGTTTCGGACTCCTTGCACAGAGAATGGAGACGGCAACGGCCGTAAGGTGTTATCGATTTTATCAACAAACGGGGGCTTCTAGGGGATTCTATCTCGGTGTAGCACGGGGTGAGTCAGAAAGAGCGAGAGAGACGCACGAAAGAACGAACGCACGAGTGAGAGAGAGAAAGAAAGATAGAGAGAGAACGAAGTTCGCCGCGAGGGGCGGCGGATGATCGGCATTACGTTCGCCGAAGTCAAAAGAAAACGGTCACTCACCTTCAGACAGCTCGAGGTCTAATTCGGCGAGTTTCTCCCGCACATCCTCCGGGAGCTTGCCGATGTCGATGTTGAACTCGGCCATCGCTAGGCCATTCGCGCTACGTCGTGATCGCGAATCCACCAGCGGTACATACCACGACCCGTCACCACCGTTCGGCCATCTTGCCTGCCACTAAGATGCTCAGTCGCGCCGCCAGCGGCGCCACAGGACGCGCGTGCCCTCGCCCCATCGTTCCCTGATGTTCCCTGATCATCCGCAAAACTGCCATAAAGGCCATCACACGTACAGACGGGGTCATTAATGCCTGGACATCGTAAGCTAAACGGGTTTTGGAACACATTCGAAACGCGTGCAATTTCTAAGCATTCGTATCATGTATCATGACTTGCCGGATTGAGTTTTATAAAACCAAGAGCCAATAAATTAAAGAAGAAAAAAGTGTATCGTGACTCATAATACACGAATGCTTAGAAATTGCATGCGTTTCGGATGTGTTCCAAAACCCGTCAACTTTACGATGTCCAGACATTAATGACCCCGTCTGTCCATTTCCGTAAACTCGAATCTACAATAGATGTAATAAGCTTTAAGCTATAAGAAATTGACCAATGACAATCAATTATTCTCCTCATCTTCGTCTATGATTGGTCAATTTTTTAAGGCTTAAAGTTACCACATCTATTGTGGATCCGGGTTAAAGGTGCATCCCGATGAATAGAGAAATAGCGGAACGGAACAGTAACGAAAAAGAGACATGGTGGGAGATCAACCAGAGTAATTCCCTTTTAATTCCGTTGCATATTTTAGTGACTGGGTTCCCCATGGTAAACATTTTAACGGAACGCAGCAAAAAACGGAATCATTCTGATTGGTTAGCCTTTCATAATTTAGAGAGCTAACCAATCAGAATGATTCCGTTTTTGTTCCCCGTTTTGTTTTGTTTGAAATTAAAACGGAATTACTCTGATTGGTTGATCTCCCACCATGTCTCTTTTCCGTTACTGTTCCGTTCCGCTATTTCTCTATCCATCGGGATGCACCCTAACTTTGAAGGATGCCAACTGAAGCTGCTGTCGCTTTGACTATTTTACTGTCAAAGCGACAGCAGCTTCAGTTGGCATCCTGCAAAGTTACTAGGACGATTCGATTAACCGGAGCTTGGTGAAAGTGATCCTTAATATAATTATTACTTTTCTAAAATGTCGCTTTAAACTTCATATTGGTTCCGGCATTTCCGGCACATCACAGTACCCAGCGTCGCAAGTGAGCAAATTTGGAATTGCTAGCGCCTCACGTTTTCGGCATAATTTCGATATTAGTATTAAGTTAGCCGACACTCAGCATTTCCTTAGAAAATTTTCTTACAGAATCGTTTGTATTTTGTATGAAGGCGTTTGAAGTGTAACTAAAAACGTTTGTGAGTAATCAATATAATTGTAAATAATTAATCATTTTTACGTTATTTAGTTAGCCGACATAAATAAATATAAAAAAATTTCTTTTATGGAACCGTTTGTATTTTGTATGAAGAGTTTTGAAGTGTAATTAAAAAGATTGTATTTGTGAGTCATTCGATTAATTTTAATTAAATATTTTTAGATTATGAAGTTAGCCGGAACCTGTCTAAAGCGGACTCTATTTAATGCTTGATTGTGATTGGTCGATATGTTGGTCAATGCATGTAGCGATGTGAGCATGTGCCGTGACAGAAAGTGCGCAAAATTTAAGTTGTAAACCTATGTGAAAGTTGTAAAATTGAATAACGCGTGGGCGAAGCTCTCCCCCTGCATCCTCGGGTAAATATTATAACATAACTAGAGAGCCCCATATCCAACAACGTGGAAACAACTCAACCCAATCAGTAAAACAATATTTAAAAAACATTTTGAAAAATATTTGTAAAATATTTAAAAATACATTTCTAAAAACATTAAAAATAATGAGATTAGTTCCCTTTTTTTCATTAAAGAAACGTTTTTTTTAACGCTTGGAAAAATATCTTTGTAATATTTAATAAACGTTAGGATAATGTTTTTCTAATATTTAAAAAATCTATATTAAAACAATTTTTTTAATACAAATAATTCATACATATATTTAAATCAAGAGCATCTATTTCCACATAAATTAGATGCTTTATTGAGGTTACACTCAACGCACATACGCGAAGAAGCGTTGTGCTTTGATTAGTTAAAAAACAACCTTTAAGCTTATTTATATACTTTCCAAAACGGACTTTACTTACGAGAAAACAAATAACCCTTGCGACTCCTAGCGGCGTGAACCGAAACGTTTCTTAAAAAATTATTTAAAATAATTTATTAAAGTAAAATCAATATTATATAAAACATTAAATAAACGTTACCTAAATATTTTTCTTACATTTGGATTTTATATTAAGAATTAATGTATTATAACTATTAAATAAACATTAAATAAACGTTTTATAATTATTTTTTTAAATTATTATTTGAAATAAATAATTAATGTAAAATAATGTTTAATAAATATTTAATAAATATTATTTGCATAATAAATACTAATAAATGTAAAAATAATTAAAAATAAATATTTGAAAAACATTTAAAAAACATTGCTGATTGGGGAACAGCATGGATTTAATTTTCTTTTGTTTTTCATGCAAAACTAGGTCCACGCTGTTTGTTTTCACGTTGTTGGATGTGGAGCTCTCTAGTTATGTTATAATTTTTACGCGGGGTTGCAGGGGGAGAGCGAAGCCACTCACGCGTTATTATTCAACCTCATTGCTTCCACATAGATTTACAACTTAAGTTTTGCACGCTCTCTGTCACGACGCATTTGACCAATCATAGTCGATTATTCTTCGATCTTAAGAAAAATATTCAATTATGATTGGTCATTTTCTTATAGCTTTACATTTACAACTATATTTACGCAATTGTGGAATGGCCTTTACGCCCCATATGAAGGCACCCTAAAGCGGGGAACTCAGACTTTTGCATAACGCATAATACATAACGTATAAGTAGGTCAACCAATCAAAGTTCTCCATTTCTTTCTCTAGGTAGGAAATAAAGAACTCTGATTGGTTAATTTCCTTATGCGTTATGTATTATGCGTTATGCAAAAGTTTGTCGCGGCCTTAAGGCTGGCGTCCCATGGCATGCATTTCCCGCGTAACGCGTAACCGCGTAACCAATCACGTAACGTTTTATGTTATTAATTTCTCGAATAACGCTTTTGATTGGTTACGCGGGAAATACATGCCATAGGACGCCAGCCTTAAGCTAAATCTACATTGGTCGTATCGCAATATCGTGAGCGTCGTAATCGTAAAGTCGTAACCAATCAAGTTTTATAAGAATTCTTGATTGTGATTGGTTACAACCTTACGATTACGACGCTCGCGATGTTCGATACGATCAATGTAAACTTAGCTTTACTCACGTCCCAACTTTAGATTGATTAAAGATTACTCGCAAATATGCCACGTGATTCGTCGAGATTATGTCTCTTCGAGATACACATATTATTAACTATATTGGATTCTGAATTAAAGTTACTAATTTCATTTCTCATAAAATGATTATCAATGAAGCTTGTAACTGATTGAAAGAATACAATATGGTCTTAAAAGTTGGAAATCTTATGTATAATGAAATATATTGTCGGTGTAATAAAATTAATCTTTACATTAAAATGTGAAGATTTAAACAAAATATATTTATAGGCAATATAATTTTTAATTATTTTGACTAATTCTTTAATATCCTTATCTAAAATACTCATGTTTCTTTAATATTTATTTAACTCATGTTTCTTCTAATTTATACACCTGTTCCTTCACATTTATACACATGTTTTTGTTATAGCTTACTGAAGATCTTTTGAAGAAACACTATGCTAATCTGGCGTCAAGATCCTTCTTTCCAGGTTTAGTCAAATATATGGGGAGTAGTTGTTCCAATGACAAGTTTTTTACATAGTTAAAAAATAAAAAATTTAAATGTTGTTGATACAGCAATAAATTTTAGCTGCATCAATAATATCCATTAAAACAAATGTAGTAATGTTTGTATTAATTGAAATCATTGTTTCAGGTCTGCGAAGGCTTTTGAATGCTAAAGACCACCCGCGTAATGTTAGGCGAAACAAATCCTAAAGATTCTGCACCAGGCACAATTCGTGGCGATTTTTGTATACAGTCGGATGCAATATTATCAAAAGAATTAAAACTATTAAAAAATAAGCTATCGAATTGATTAAAAAAGATAAGTATAAAAAATTTAATAATTTATCAAAACTACAAAATTACAAAAGAAAAATCGCGAATATAATATGTAAAGAAATTAGCTATTAAAATATGCAAGAAATAGATAATGTGTAAACAAATTAATTGCCAGAATTTATAAAAAAAGGGAAGATTACCCAAACTTGCAATAAAAAATGTAAAAACAATGAACAAAATTATCTAAAATTTTCAAAAAATAAAAGCTATCATAAAAAAGTTATTTTGAGAAAAGTTTAATAAAAATTTGTGAAAAAAGGCAGTTGTAAAAAAATGAAAAAAGTTATTGTGAATAAAAGTTGTGGAAATGGCTGTTGTAGAGCATTTGTTCAAAAAATGAATAAAAACTCATGAAAAAAGGCCGTCATAAAAAATGATCTTAAAAAAGAAAAGTATCATGAATAAATGTTGTTGTGAAAGAGACTATCGCAAAAAAGCTGTCTTAAAAAAGAAAGTTATCGTGAATGAGTGCTGTCGTAGAAAAAGTTGTGAAAAAGATTATCATAATTTAACAATTCGAGTGAGAGGAAAGATTGTACTCGAATGTCCGAAAGGTTGATAAACGAATCTTAGAGTGAAATTGATTTATTTTACATTCGGCTAAGTTTTACAAATTTTTTCGCGGAATATACACGTCCGTTCGCGACGATGTCCGTAAATCAAATCTTTCGTTTATTCGATCCAATTGTACAAATTTTTCGTCATTCTAAGACAGTGTGTTCTTTCCGAGTATATTTTTTAAATTATCAAAACGAGTAACTCATTTCTATTATGATTTCGTTTTTTTAGTCTTTTAAACGATCAACTCACGTATCGTATCAGCTGTATCGTGTTTGTATATATGCATACGTATATATGTTTGTGTAATGTTCGGAATGTTCCCACGACAGAAGATATTCGAATTAATACCCAGTAAAGTATTGACGATAATAAAAAACTATTATGAAAAAGATTGACATAAAAAAACTGTAAAAAATTGTACAAAAATTGTGAAAAAGGTTGTTATAAAAAAACTGGCATAAAATAAGTGTCACGAGAAAAAGCTGTTGTGAAAAAAATAATTATTGGAACTTGCGAAATAAATTTTTTAAAGAATGAAAATACCAGAAATGTAATATAGGGATTTAACCATTTAACAAAAATTGCAAAATATATGGAAATGAAGAAACATACTACTCGTATTATTTAAAAAAGATTATCATAAATTATATTATTACTGAATGTCTGTCGCAAGTTTACAAACATAACACTTAAATTATATAAAAATAATTACTAAGATTTATTTGTGTATATATATATTTCTTATGTTGCTATTCTTGTGTTATAATCGTAATTTATAATTAATTAGTATATACATATACATATATATATATATGTAACAATTTTTAAAATTTCAAATATGTTTATGAATATTTAAAGAACATGTAGCATGATTTCTATCTTTATGTTTATTTATAGCATTCACAATAATAGATTAAATTCTTTAATTATAATGAAGGTAAATAATAAATACATGTGAGGTAGTATTAGTATTGGCATACATATGCACAGCATATATTATCAAATTGCTTGCAATTGAAGAACAATTCAATAAAAGATCTTAATTAATTAAAAGTAATTACATATTAATATAAAAATTAAAGAATTAGATTAGTATAATTACTTGTATAATAGATTACAACTGTCTTTCCATTTTGTTTTAGTCTTATTTCCCGTTTTAATTGTCGACTGCAAAGAATTGATATCAGGGAAACTATTGTAATTGAATTGTAAATTATTCTCCTTGACACAACAAGAAATTTAAATTTAAATTTAAATTTTGACTATACTATGAATGCGTAAATATAATTAATAATATAGTATTTCAGATAGTAGACATGTCCAAAAACGGTTTTATGATGATTTTTTAGACATGTAAGTCTATATATAACAAATTACTAATCCTTTCTATAGTTTCATTTTCAATTTTAAGATCACAGATTGATACAGTATGAATAATATAAAAGCCCTTATAAACTCAGTGAGAAATGATTGGTCAAATCGGTATCGAATCGATATTAATTCGATGCCTTTTGCATTGAAAAGGCATAAACTCGACGTCGATGTCTTATCGATCATCATTTCTCACTGGGAAGTGTAACTTATGTATAATTTTTTCTCTAGTAACATTTATAAAATTAAAGCGGCTAAGCCTCTCCTCCCTCCTTCTTTCTCTCTGCGCATGTGTGCGTTAATTATATTTGCACATTTTCTAAAATTATGCACAATAATGAAACTATTTAACCTGATTTATGTATAAACAACTCGACAATGGTTTATTTGAAATACGTGATAAAAATAATCTTCGCCATCTTTATAGATCTTATATCATGTATCCTAACTAATACCCTAATGGTAATATAGTTCTGCAGTATCTTGTATTCCCGAGTTGTAAATGAAGTCGATTAATTTTTGGATTCTCCAATGTAACTCCTGCACGCTGGACAGTAATGCTTGTGGACTAAGCAGGAATCCATGCAGTAAGGAAAGGGGGCACAACAGATACATCTGGAAAAAAATAGATCAGATTTAAACATACCTTTTTCTGCTGATAATATTCTCTTACATTATCTTATTTGAAATCTTACCCAACTAAACAGAGTAATACCGCCATTAGATGCGTTTTCATGTTCGGTTCTGAATCTACGCGCGTAGTTATATCAGCACGGCAATGTGGACAGATCATATGTTGATTTTCTTTACTAAAGGCCGTTCCTGATGTTACAACTACCGTGTCTGTGGGCACATTATCGACGCGTCAAACTTAAAAGTATTAATCTCACATGATTAGATATGAACAAATGTTGTATGCATACGTGCACTCGCTTTCTATAATATGAATATTATTATTTAAGACTTTTTTTCATCATTTTACACTTACGTGATGGTGGTGGCATTGATGGCGACGGCATTGGCTGCGGCATTGGTTGCGGCATTGCTGGTGGTGCCTGTGGATATAGTTGTGACGTGTAACTTGGTGGTGGGTCCGTTTTTTCCATTTCCATTTGGAAATCGTCTAACTATACTCTCGTTATTATCTAATTACAGAAAAAATACAAAGTTAATTATATAATTTTATATAAAGTTTAATCACTTGTTCCTTGTATGTAAAAGAATCTAGCATTATACATATATAAGACATCGCTTATTATAAATTTCACACGCACGCAATTGTTACCATATATGTATGTTAATTTTACAATTTTATATTTTTATGTCTCTAAAACATTTTATCGCAATATCTCGTAGGAAGTCTGATAATTATTGACACTTAACGCTTAATGTGCAAGTAGAGCGGACGAAACTGAATCGAAAAGTTCTGAAACACTTTGCAATTTTTGTAGTTAAGTAGTTAAGCAGTCGTAGTTGCTAAACACTTGAAGAGTTGTTTTCTACAAACGGCGTTTTAATAAAAAGACAGGGGTCGAGGGGTCTATCACATAGCTCAGAATGGACGTCACTTGCCGCTCTGAGCTATGATACAATAAACTATCCAAGCAACAACCGCTTATTAAGAAAATTGCTGCATAGACATTGTCGTATCTCGCCGTGCATTTGCAATCGGCGGTAGGCTGGGCGGATAAACCATGGCGATTTTTAATAATTAATAACTCGTTATTAACTATTGCGAAAATTGCAAAATGAGGCAGGACTTTTCGATTCAGTTTAGTCCGTTCTACATGCACGCTGCGACGATCCATCCGACGAGCATTGTGTCAATAATTATCAGACACCCTATATAAGATTGTAATGTTGCCTTGATGGAAATATTTTACTGAAATTATAGTAAATCTCATTGAAATGTATCGAATTGCATATTGAAATCTAATATTAATTGACCCACTTTCAATAATTTCAATAACAGTTTTCAATAGCCAGATTTCAATAACAATTCAATATAAGACATTAAGATTATAAAGAATTCAATAAAATTTAAAATGAAATTCAGCGTATGCAATAAATTTGATGAAGTTATTCAACAGAATTTATTTAAATTCAATATAATATAAGTAAGTCAGGGTGTTCTGTATTTTTTAAAAGAGTAAAAATGTGAAAAGTGAACAAATTTACTACGTGTTGACCAATGAAATTACAAATATCCTAAATCTGCTCACTTTTTACTCTTTTAAAAGATACATAATCGATCCTCAGAATAAAAGTGTAGTTTAAATAACTCTATAAATAATAAATAACTTAATGCACTTGAAGAAATTTAAAAAATCGTAAATATTGTAAACTTCAAAATTTCTAATTACGTAGTAAATTTAAATATTTGTGTTACAATTAACTTACAAATATTTAAGTAGCTGGACTTGACAATTTATAATTTCTGTAATGTAAAATAATTTGCTAAATGTTTATTAATTTTCTTTTTTTTGTTTTCTTATTTTCTTTAAACAGTACATTTTCAAATAATATTTTTCAGGAATCTTTATTAAGTTTAATTACTTAAATTGAAAGCATAGTATAATAAACACAATTTCAATAAATTGTTGCAATATTTTACATATAAGTTTTCGTGTAAATGTTTTCATTATTCTCATGAATTCAATGATTTTCATTACATTACAGAATAATATCCTTATTTTTCAGCAGCTTTCAGTACTTTTTATCAACTATTTCAATAATATCATTAGTCCGGGTTTTCTTATTTGTAACTTTCATTAATAAGTTCAGTAAAAATATTATATTTGTTTGTTATAATTCGTTATTTTACATTTTCATTAATTGTTCTTACGATTTATAGTATTTCAAAATACTTCAGCGTACAACTTATTGACAATAAATCTGTAAAAAAGTTTTATATTCTACAATACTTTTCATTTTTTTTTAACATTTTCAAAAATTACCTCTTTAAATTTCTTAAAAATTCATAGTATTTCAGTATTTTTTAGTATTCAACTTTCGTCAATAAATTTGTAAATATATTACATGCTTTGCATTACTTTTTATTACTTTTCAGTCATTTTTAATAAATATTTTTACAATTCATAGTATTTTGGTATTAAAAGTATTATTCATATTGAAACATATTCAATAATATTTCAGTCATTTTCATTTCTTGGTTCAACGATTTTACAGTAGTTTTCAACAATTTCAGAGATTTATTTCCACCAGGGTGCTGCAATAAAATTGGAAAAAAATAACAAGAAGAATAAATCAAATCATAAATGAATGCAGTAAACTTTCACTTAAACATATAATTTAATTTTATTATTGAATAAAAATAGACTTGTATAGAAAAACGGGTTGTCACAGTGATTCTATGGAGATAAATTTCAAGAAACAAAAAGCCGATTCAGATGACCTTGTAGTAGTTTTAATGATATGTCAATTTTTTTCTCTATTGTATAAGTAAAATAAAGTGGAATAAACGGGATTCGGAGCAAACAACACAATGTTAGCAAAGAAATATTTGCCAGCAGCGGTTTTCATTATTTCCTAATTCTTTTTATAAATCATTGTAAGTTATACATGTTTAAATACGTTATTATATTGAAATCTATCCTGGACTTATTTATTAGATTATTATGTAGGCTACAACTCGAATGCGGATCCAATGACGCATTATTAGTATCTCGTATAATGTGCAATGATGATAAGATATCGAATTCTCGAAAAAAGTTAATATATGTATACGCGAGATTTACATTACGATGTATACAATATGTACACACATGTATGTAAACATGCCATATATTTGAATCATACGTCGCACCAATCATTTCAATGTCATATCAATTGAAACTATATTGACAATAGTTTAATTACGTCATCGTGTATTGTTCATTTAAAAAAATCACAATTACTTGTGTTGAATAAGATCTCAAACATTCATATATTTCAATAGAATCGAGCTTTTATAAAAAGGTAATATATATAATTATATTAAATTTCTGTTAAGATAGTACACAAAATGTAAAAAATAGGAACGTAAAAATCGACAAATTAATAATCATTGACAAAAACGGATCCAGCTTGACCTATATTTCCTAGTAGCATATGTTAGTATTTTATACGTTTCCTAAACATTAGATATGTTTAGAAAACAATAAATTAAATATACATATATAAATAATTATGCACTATTGTCACTATCCTATGAGTATTTTCTAAAAAGTCTTAAATGTTTCTTATTGTTTATTAAAAGGTTATAAATAAAAAAAGTTCCATAAATTCAATGTAATTTTTCAATACTAGAAAATTGAAGACCTATCTTCCCCACTCGGGCAGATGAAGTGAAACAAGGTCTATTAAGGGTTCTGGTCCCTGACCATCTGACCTACGACCATATTGGAAATCGTGACGTCAGAAGCGAAAAATTACATGAAAATTATATCGCAACGTACTATCAAGTAAAAAGATATTTTGATGAAAACACATTGTAGGTCGCTGTAGCACACTTATAAAATGTACAGAACACTATTCTTAAAAACACTATATGTAAAATGATACAGAGCATAGTCACATACATAACCAATCACACTAACACACATGTGATTTGACAACTTTGAAAAGAGATAGACATTGTTTCTTCTACGTTGTATATTCCTTGTTAATCTTAGTTTCCTATACATTTTACAAGTGTGTTAAAACGATTTGTAGTGTGTTTTTATTGAAATATTTCTTTATTTTACAGTAGTTTGCAGCAATTGTCATCGTAAAATTTCTCGCTTCTGATTTGTCACGTC